>CM040433.1:56249648-56528232 GCA_022702705.1 Papilionanthe hookeriana x Papilionanthe teres
CACTAAAAATATATACGATTTTTGCTATCTACTTTTACCCATTTTTGATAATATTGCACTTTAAAGAAAGGTATTTTTCATGATTTGTTACAGGTATGATGATTTTAGGTGTTTGGAGTGAAAAGAAGCAAAAAGGAATGAATCCGGAGCAAAAAGGAGCAAAAAGGAGAAAAATAGTGAAAAAGTATTCTAGCGCCGCCGGCGCCCAAATTCAGAGAGCACAAAATTAAATGGCACGATAGAGCGCCGCCGACTCCCAAAGTCGGTGGAGTTTAAATTTAAAGAGTTTTGGTGACTTTTTTAAGGGATGCCTATGGAAACTCTTGGGATTTCGTCCCTATCATATAAGTAACTGTTTTTGGACAAAAATTGGGGGCATTTTCAGTGGTTCTAGAGTAGCTTTAGTGAGAGTGAAGTATTAGGGTTTAGGAGTAGAGAGTGTAGAGTGAAGATTTGAAAGGAATTCTTCTCTAAGGAAGGGAGGAGAAGAGGTAAAGTGAGAGATTTCTTCTTCCTTTCCATTCTAAAGAGAGAATCAAGTGTTGTAAAGAAGAAGAGAAGAGGATTCAAAGGAACTTCAAGGGAATTGCATAGGGGAAGAGAAAGAGATAAGTTGTATTTTATTTTAGGGTTTGTATGACTTTTCTTTTATATATAAAATCCATGTTTTATTATATCTTCTCTATGAATTTTGAGTAGTCTCCTTGTCTTTCTTCTTGCATAAGAGATGTGATGATGGATTGATGTGGATTTGATGTGCTTTCAATGTGATGAAGAAATTATGATGGTTTTTCATTTAGAACTTAATTTACTTTCGATTTGGCAAATTGAAATGTTAAAATATGTTGTGGAACATTAAGTTTGAAAAGATTTAATGTCCTACAACAATAATGAAAGATCCATTCAATTTCCATGGATGAATTGCGTAGTTCATGGGAATTAAGTGCAAATAAATAGGGAAATGTGTTTTGATGGACTTTAATGTGGAGATTTCAGGGTAACAGGCTGAAATTCCCAAATTGGTTCTAAGATTAGTAACTAAATATCAAAGGTTAACCTTCGGGTGAAGGGTGAGTGGGGGCTCGGAAGTGAGAGCCGGTATCCTCCCAGCCTAGCCTTAGAGTTAGTGACTAAACTTAAAATATGTCATTGGTTTTTCTACTTAGAAGAGGGGGTACTCTTTTAAGGGTAAAGAATCATCTATGCTCCTATTTGGCACAATAAAATAAATATTTGTTCGATATCAATCCACACATCATATTCTCCTTGCAAGTGGAAATATATTTTTCTTATATATCAAAAACTTTTCAAAAACTTAATTTAGTGTTTCTATTAGTTAATTATGTCTTTAAAGTTGTTACAAGTATTTGTAGTTTAGTTAACTGTTACTGTTTTCTGCATAGTGTTAGTAGGAGTATGTGTTAAACTTTAAGTGCTATTTAAATATAGGATCTTAGTGCCATCTTACCTATCTTGGGATAGCTTTCTTAAAACTTCGAACTTCACTGTGGGATCGATAACTAGGACTTCATTACAGCCTTGTATTACTTGATACGATACGTATACTTGCGTTGAATGCTTGGACTTATCAAAATCATTAAAAATATATAAATTCGAGTTCATAAATTCTTGCAATATAAGTCTCGTGCATCAAGTTTTTGGTGTCGTTGCCAGGGAAGGTAATGGAGCTAGGAAAAAAAAGTAACTAACTAAGAAGTAAGTAGGAAGGTATTTATTAATAATATAGTGGTAAAAAAAAGAAGAAAACCTTTATTTTGTAGTGTGTAATTGTGTGTTTGTTTATCTTTATTAAAGTATTTGTGTTTGTATATGCGTAGTAGCGGATCTATATGTTTAGTGCCTTACGATTCAGAGTTAGAGCGTACTGTTAGAAAAATTAGAAAATAACAAAAACAAATTGAAAATTATTGCAAAATGGTGAATATTCAAGATAATCAGAGAAATGAAATTAGAAATTTGCCAAGAACTTTAAGAGATTATGCTAACCCAATAGCAGATGAAATTCACATAACTATTCAAAATCCTAATGTTGCTGCTAATTCACTTAAACTTAAACCTGTTATTATCCAAATGGAATAAAACAATCAATTTGCTGGAACACCTAATGAGAATCCAAATTTACATCTCGCTAGTTTTTTGAACCGTGTGCTACTTTTAAATATGATGGAGTATCTAGTGACGTTGTTAGACTTAAACTTTTTCCTTTTTCATAAAGGGATAAAGCTAAGGCGTGGTTAAATTCGTTAGCACCTAGATCTATTTGAACTTGGAGAGAATTATCTCAAATTTTGTACCAAAATATTTCCCTCCATCAAAGACTGCTAAACGAAGAAATGATATTACATCTTTTTGTCATTTTAAAAGAGAGTTAATATATGAAGCTTGGGAGAGATTTAAAGATCTTCTTAGGAAGTACCCACATCATACTTTACCAGATTGGTTAATAATTCAAAAATTTTATAATGGATTAGTGGGACATTGAGATCTATTATAGATGCTGCTGTTGGTGGATCATCAATGTCTAAACCTTTTGATGAAGCATACACATTAATTGAATAAATGGCTACTAATAATTTTTAATGGCCCTCTAAATAGGTAAATCCTGAGAGTAGCTAGTGTTCAAGATTCAGATATAATGACTATGGTAGTTTCTCAAATTGCAGCCCTTTCAAAGAAAATAGATCAATATGGAATGAATTATTCTCAACCACCTCAAGTGTTAGAGGAAAATTCATTTAGACAGATAACAGAATCTAATACACCTTATGAGACCTTAAATGCTATTAATAGACGTAACAATCCTTATTCAAATTATTATAATCTTGGTTAGAAGAATCACCCAAACTTCAATTGGAAAAATAATAATGCTAATGTTAACCCGCATTGGGCTAACAATTCTATAAATCTAATTGGAAATTTGAACAATCAAGGAAATTCTAATTTTAGACCATCTTATCCCCCTATATTTAATAGTAACACACAATTTAAGGATAAGAAGTTGTCTACTGACGAAATGATTCTGAATATGTGAAATCAATTACAAGCTTAAGGTGTTGCTATGAAGAATATTGAAAATCAATTATGACATATTTTCACTGTATTTAATAATATACCTTCTGGAACACTTCCAAGTAATGTGGAGATTAATCCAAAAGATCAAAACAAGGAAAATAACTAGAAACTAAAGTGTAAAAAGAAGTTGAAATAGAAAAGGAGAAGGTGGAAATTTAAAAAGGTTCAAACAAGATTTATCCAGACTTGGATTTTCCTCTTGAACTAATGAAGATAACTGTCGAAAAGCCACCACCTCCATTTCTTTAAAGATTAAAGTAACAAAAGAGAGATAATAGATTTGGAAAATTTTTGGAGATCCTTAAGAAATTAATGATTAATATTCCTTTTGTTGAAGCATTGGAACAGATGTCTGACTATGCTAAGTTTATGAATGATATTTTTAGAAAGAAAAGAAAGTTTATAGATCATGAAACTGTTGCACTCAGTGGAGAGTGTAGTGCAATAATTTAGAAGAAGCTTCCGAAAAAACTTAAAGACCCTGGTAGTTTCACTATTCTGTGGGCTATAGGTGAAAAATTTTTCGGAAATGCTTTATGTGATCTGAGAGCGAGTATTAATCCTATGCCTTTATCAACTTTCAAAAGGTTAGGAATAGAAGAAATTTTTCCTACATCTGTGACTCTTCATTTGGTCGATCGTTCCATTACTTACCCTAAAAGAGTGGTGGAAGATGTGTTAGTGAAAGTGGATAAATTTATCTTTTATGTGGATTTTATTGTACTTGATATGAAGGAAGATAAAGAAATCCCAATCATTTTGGGAAGACCATTCCTTGCTACTGGAAGAGCGGTAATTGATGTTCAAAAAGGAGAATTAACTATGACAGTTAATGATCAAAAAGTGACCTTTCATATTTTAAAATCTATGAAATATCCCTCAATGGAAAAAGATAACGAAAGCTTTAGAATGGAGATATGTGATTATTTGAGAAACAATCATTTTGAAAATATATTTGAAAAAGAAGAAGAATATAAAAATATGTTTGAAGAAGAAAGTGAAGATAAAGAAAATTCAGATAGTGAGAAGAATGAAGATTTAGAGTATGTTTAGGAGAGATTTGAAATATTAGATGCTATGGAAGGTGGAAGTAAAAGCTTAATTCCATCTATCATAAAACCTCCTGAACTTGAAATGAAAATTCTCCCTAATCATTTAAACTATATACTTTTAGGAGAATCATCTACTTTACCTGTTATTGTATCTTCGGAACTAAATGAATACCAAGAACAGAAGTTGTTGGAAACTTTAAAAAGATACAAGAAAGCTTTTGGATGGACTTTGGCAGATATTAAAGGAGTTAGTCCTTCGATTTGTATGCACAAAATTTTATTAGATGAAGAACATAAATCGAGAGTTGATACATAAAGGAGATTGAATCTTATAATGAAAGAAGTAGTTAAGAAAGAGATTTTAAAGGGTTGGATGCTGGAATTATTTATCCTATTTTGGATAGTGCTTGGGTGAGTCCAATACATTGTGTACCAAAAAATAGAGGAGTGACTGTTAAAGTGAATGAATGTAATGAAATTATACCCACAAGACAATTTAATGGATGGCAAATTTGTATTGAATATAGGAAATTAAATGTCGCCACTAGAAAAGATCACTTTCCTCTTCCCTTTCTCGATCAAATGTTAGATAGACTTGTTGGACACAAGTACTAATATTTTCAGGATGGATATACTGGCTACCATCAAATACCTATTGCTCCTGAGGATCAAGAAAAGACAACATTTACTAGCCCTTATGGAACCTTTGCTTTTCGAAGAATGCCTTTTGGACTATGTAATGCACCTGCAACATTTCAAAGATGTATGATGTCTATCTTCAGCAGTATGATAGATAATGGAATAGAAGTTTTTATGGATGATTTCTCTGTATTCGAGACTTCATTTGAAATTTTCCTGGAAAACTTAGCAAAAGTTTTGAAGCTTTGTAAGAAAAAAAATCTAGTTTTAAATTAGGAGAAATGTCAATTTATGGTTGCAGGAGGAATTGTGTTTGGGCATAAAATATCTGAACATGGTATGGAGGTCGACCCTGCTAAAATTAGAGTGATTGAGAGATTGCCGCTGTCGACATATTTTTAGGTTAAGTGTTTTGAAAAGGGGTCACCTACAGAAATTGTCAGCGAATTTTAAATTTTAAATTTAATTTAAATATATATAATTTGGAAAGTAGCATTTGATTTTGAAAATAATTTTAAGTTTGAAAAATTTTAAGATATGAAATTAAACTGATCTCACATCCCAAATAGTTTATATAAACGAGCACCGCATCACAAACCGTGTATCTATCCCTAAGAATAGACACATTGCTTGATGGTGGGGCTCGATTAAACAAACTAAAATATATGTGACATCCGTTTGGTCTGCAAACCAATTTTATAAGCCGACAAGTTCCCCTGCTTAATATAAAGAAATTAAGCATGTTTTATATACCTGGGTTCTTAAAGTTCCCTATAAGGGAAAACCCCTATAGTTAATTACATCTTAAATGTCCGAAGATGTTGGCATATTTTTAGGTTATGTGTTGTATTTTTGAAAAGAGGTCGCCTACAGAAATTGTCGGCGAATTTTTAATTTAATTTAAATAAATAATTTGAAAAGTAGTATTTTATTTTGAAAATAATTTTAAATTTGAAAATTTTAAGATATGAAATCAAACTGATCTCACATCCCGAATAGTTTATATAAACGAGCACCGCATCACAAACCGTGTATCTATCCCTAAGGATAGACACACTGCTTGATGGTGGGGCTCGGTTAAATAAACTAGAAGATTTGTGACATCCGTTTGGTCCGCGAACCGATTTTATAAGCCGACAAATTCCCTGCCTAATATGAAAACATTAAACAGGGTTTATATTACTCGGGTTCTTTAAAATTCCCTATAAGGGCAAGCCCCTATAGTTAATTACATCTTAAGTGACAGGAATCACCTAAGAAAACTCTCGATAATAATCAATAATTCTGCTCTCAAGAATTTCAAAACTTAAGTTTTCAAAGGATTGAATTTTGGAATTTCAATAGGGAATGGATCAAATTTGGAACATTTTATTTTGGGAATTCAAAGGAAGAAAAGTAGGAGAAATTACAGATTCGAAGCGAACTTCGGTAATCTCCCGACTATCCTATTGTTTGGCTTGGATTTAGGAAAGTCCTAATGTTCATTTAATGTTTTAATCTTGCCAATTTTAAATAATTAGGGCTTATATTTATATGATAGAATCATACAAATAAACTGGAAGATATGAGGGTTTATGTCGTATCGGACGACTACCTCGGAATCCTAAGACCGGTTAGGGCTTAATTTGCAACGCAAATGCCTAACGAAGAGTTGAGGATTTATGTTGCACTGTGCAAACTACCTCGAAGTCCTATGGCTTTGTTGTTCAATTCTAGGAAAGTTTTGCTTGAAGTAGATTCAAGTTTCTCGACGACGATGGCCGTGCCGCCCACCATGTTCCGAGCTCCTTGTTGTTACGGAGGTTTAGTTTTAGAAATCATAAATCGGGGATGAGAAAAGTGTTTTGGTTTAGAGAAGTCTTAATTTCCAAGTGTTCTTTGTGTTTTAATTAAAACAAATCTTAAAGTTGATTATAACAACACCGGTTAAGATCCCACGGTTCCATCCTTCCGCATCATTATTTTTATCGGATTCACTTAGTCCAGATGAATTTGCTAAACTCAACTGAATGAGTTCCACACTTTCATTTAGACCGTGGGAAATCCCGTTAGCAACACGTAGGTTACATCATCCGAGGTATTCCCGATCATCCAACAAGACGTTTTAATTTAGTTATAGTTGTAGTTTTGTTGTTCTGTTTGTGATTAAATTTTGAGTTGCTTTATATTTTAAAATGTTGTGGCGGTGAATTTTATCTTGCAGTGTCTTTTAATTTAGTTTTGGTTTCAGTTTTGGTTTCTGTCCTAAAGGTGTAGGTTTTCATGCAACAATTGTTTTATCATGCAAGAAAAGTAAAATGCATTTGCAATAAAATAAATTGCAGGAAAGTAAATTGCAGGAAAGTAAATTGCGATAAAATAAAAGCGTACCTGGAGGGTCTTCCCGTCATTCCAAGCTGCAGTTAAAACACGATTAGAACATTTAAGCAAATTCCTAGGTAATGCTAAGGTAAGGGTTATGGTTTTCTACCAAATTCCTAATCCTACAGCTAGTCATTTCCTATGACGTCTAAGTTCCTTGTGTTTTGGTTTGAAGACGATTTTCTTCATCAAAGAACAATTAAGTTCAATTGTTCTTATAAATATCCTATCATATTGAGGAAGTGCTTAAGAAGAATCTTAAACATCTTTTCAATGTTTCTAGGATTGTTTAAGTCCAAATGAATTTAATTATGTAAATGAATCGATCGTCCGAGGTTTTTGAGTTTTGTTAACTTGCTTAGTGAACTAGGATATTTGAATGTCCTATAAGTGAAGTAACATTTCACTTGATACTCCATTTAGGAGTTATAATAGTAAAAGCTCCTAAGGGCAAAATGATATTTAATGATTTGTGATTCAAGTTCAAATTAATGATTTAAGTTTGGAATAGTTGTTCAAGTTATTTTAGATTTATTTTTGAAGTCTTCATGTCTTTATATTTAATTTAATTTAATTTAATTTAACTTAATTTAATTTAATGTGGTTTAATTTAAATTAATTTAACTTAAGTTAATTTAATGTAATATGATTTAATTTAATTTAATTTAATTTAATTTAATTTAGTTTTAATTTAATTTAATTTAATTTAATTTAATTTAATTTAATTTAATTTAATTTAATTTAATTTAATATAATTTAATTTAATTTAATTTAATTTAATTTAATTTAATTTAATTTAATTTAATTTAATTTAATTTAATTTAATTTAATTTAATTTAATTTAATGTAATTTAATTTAATTTAATTTAATTTAATTTAGTTTAATTTAATTTAATTTAGTTTAATTTAATTTAATTTAGTTTAATTTAATTCTTAATTTTTAATTTAATTTTTTAATTTTAAGGGAATTTGTTTTAAATAATTTAACTTTAATTTAATTTAATGATTAAGTCTTTTAGCATTTTAAATCTTAAATTTGGATTATCATTTTAATTAGGAATTAAATATTATTGGGATGATTAATTTAGGGATTTTTAAATTAAAGAACAAATCTCCTCCTAATAATATCCCTATTTTAATAATTCCAACTTTATTATTCTTCCAAATTTAATCAATTATTTAATTATAGTTTATTTCAATTATTTTAAATTGTTTAGTAGGTTTCTACCCTTTAATTATTAAATTTCAATCATCCAAATCAGATTAGGATCAAATATTTTACCTATTAATTTTATTAAGCCTAAAGTTTTAATTAAAGGGTTAAGAATTTAATTACCATTTTGCCCTTCAAGCCTAATAATTTCATAACTCACTAAATTGAGCTCAAATGAACTTGAAATTTTTATGTGACTTCACTCATATGTCAATAAAGACATTAGAGGAGAAATGTGATTTTTATGTATTTAATTTATTTATATAATTATTTTTGGTGGAAAATAAGGATTTCCAAGGAAAATTTAATAATATGACCAAGGGAAAGTTTCTGTCCTTAAGAAAATTATGGAACATTCCTAATGACCAGAGGACCACTTGGACCAAATTTTGTGATTTTTTGAATTATATTTTATTTATTAGAATTATTTTAAGTTCTGGAGTATTAATTAATTTAAAAATAGAATATAAGTTGAAAAATGAATTTAATAATTTTTAAAATTCTCTCTGATATCAAGGATTCCAGAGAACCAAATTTTACAATTTTCTGATTTTTCTTTGATTTATTATAATTATTTTAGTGAAAATGCTAGAAAATACATTTTTTTAATTTTAAAATTACCCTAGAGCTTTAAAAATTAATATCTCACCAAATAGACCTAAGAAAAATATGGGGTTTGTTCCTAAGTGATTATATTTCAAAATATGACATTTTGATGAATTTTATTATTTTTGTGATTTTTATTATTTTTTAATTATTAAAAATATTAAAATAATATTAAAAATCAACTTTTTTAGAAAATTGAAATTTTAATTTTCTTAAATTCCCCTGATATCAGAGAGGCTCCAAAACTAATTTGGTGAATTTTTGAAAGATATTTTGAAAGTTATGAATTTTTAAAGTTTAAAATGACTAAGTGGCTTAATCAACCCAATTAGTAGGGCTAACCAAGTCCAATTGACTTCAAACTTTTATGGTAGGTTCCTCTGATCCTAAAGGTCAGTGGAGAATCGATTTCAAGTCAATTTGATATATGGTTAGCTCTAATTAATTAGAGACCTATTTTGAGTGTTTAAGCCAATTAGGGTTAATCTGAGTGAATTAACTCAAGTTCTATTTTTCCTAGGGTTCTCTGGTCATAAGGAACATCACCAAATTTTTCTAGAATTTATTTCACAACATGCTATTTATTGGAATTAAAATACTCAAAACACCAATATGCATTTGAAAAATCAATAACTTTTCACAGAGATGGCCTCTGACCTTGGAAAATTCAGGGAATGTTCCCAAGTTCAGAGGCTTCAAAAGCCCTATGGTCTCATGCCATGGTGAATTGTATACATGCATGGAGAATTAAATGTATGCAGAGAGTAAATAAATTATAAAAAATAAAATACTTGATGAAATTAAATGATTTCTTTTCCACATTATTCTCCTCTCGTTCACCGAGCAAGAGGGTATTTTTATTTTATTTTTGTGATTTTCCTACACAAAGTTATGGATTTTTAAAGTTTCGATATTTAATAAATACATTAAATACCCTATTTATCTACTTATCCACGCGGCGCCAGCCGAAACATCGGCAGCTCCGAAGGGGTACGTGTCGCGCCGCGGTCGGGCGCCGCCATGTGAGTCGCCCGTCCCGGACCCGCGGTTCACGTAACATTCCCCGGTCCGCACAATCCGAACCGTCCGCTCGATACACGCGCGATCCAACGGCTCCCGGTCATCGTCTACGACCGGTGTGCACCCGTGACCGTCAACCTTCTAACCCTAATTTCTCACTCGATTCTCAACGGATTTTCGTGTTCTTATGCTCTATGGATTCGTCTTCAAGAGACGAACACATCCATACGATAAACATGCGTTTAAATCGACTCAAATTAAAATGAGAATCTCTGGAAGCTCGGGAAGAAGAGGGGGTCCATACCTTCGCTCGCAGAAGTGAAGCTTCGATCCGAGAGTTGTCGCACCTTCGATCGGATCCCTAGCAAGCTCCGCGATGAAGTCTCCCGGTCTCGTGAATCGTCTAGGTTGGACTTCGACCACGGCCCGATCACAAAGCTTGGAGGCCGGAGCAACCGGGTGGCCTAGAGATGGGGCTTTCGGTGGGAACTTCTCCTCTTGGTCCGGTGAAGGTGTAGGACCAATCAATTTGGGAATTGGCTCACTGCGAAGAAGGGTCCCGGTTTTGAGCTAAAGTTCGAGCTCAAAATCGGGCTCACCTGGAGGGAATCGGGGCCGGAATTCGGTGGGGATCGGGTGCTCTATGTGTGGAGAGTGATCCGGAGTGATTTTGGCAGCAGTTTCCTTAAGGTTTTGGTTCAAGCACCTTCTTTGGCCGAGAGGGTGAGGGGTTTAAACAGGCATGGCTCGGAGGCTCTCCTGTGGGGTGTTGAGGGTCGGGATCACCATGCTCCGGTGAGGAGAAGAACAGCTCGCAATGGCCATTTGGAGTGAGGCAGCTCAGCAAGGTGGAATTCCAAAATTCGGCTCCTCCCAAGGTTTCGGGCATGGTGTTTTCCGGCGACCGGGTGGCCGGCCGGCCGAGGTCGGGTCACCTTCAAGCTCGAAGTGGGTCGTGGTCGGAGGCTTGTGCAATCAATCGAGGTTCGACATGTGTAAAGGAGTTTGATTTAAATGGAATGGGAGAAGGCTCACTTTGGCTCGGTTTGGGTCAACCCACCATTTTGGGCTTGGTGCACCCTTCCAAGCTCGATTTCGAGCCGAGGGAATCATTTAGGTCGCCTTAGGAGGAGTGGTGAAGTCTCCATCCATGATGAGGTGGCTAAACATGGTTTAGTGTGTGACATGATTAGGGTAAAAAAGGGTTAAAGGAGGTTTAAGAAAGAACCCCCTCTTCTTGCCATAAATGGACTAATGACAAGTCAAAGCCCTCATGGCTTCATGTGGCTTGAGAATGGCTTGTTCATGGCTCCATTTGGCTTGGGAAAAGGTTGATTTGTTTCATGAAAAGGGTTTTAGAAATATTTGACATTTAGGGGGTAATTTGACATGTGGCTTGATTTGGAATGGTTTAATTGATGATTTTGAAACTTAGGGGTGATTTTGATCAAATGGATGATGAGGGGAAGTGTCATGTGGGCTTTAGGATGATTTGGGCTTTTGAATTTTGAAGGAAATGGGCTTTTAAGAAGGTTTAAGGGAAGTGGGCTTTTAAGTTTAAGTATGTGTTCATGGATGGGAATTTTTGTAAAAGTTTGGGCCAAATAGTTGTTGGTTTTGGTTTAGGGATGTTTCATGAATAATTTGAAATAGATTTAAGGTGGTTTGGGTTTGAATTGGGTTGAATTTGGGTTTATTTGGTAAATGGGCCAATGTAGGTCAAATTGGGCTAACTTGGGCCAATGTTGGGCTAGGGTTGAAATTGATGTAAAATAAATGTTGAGAAATGTTTATGGGAGTGTTTCAAAGAGTTTTTGGCTTTGGTTGGGTTTTGATTTTGAGGTTTGGGCCTATTTGGGTTAGGTTTGGGTTTAGGTCAAAATTGGGCTTTTTGATTTTGGGTTGAATTTGAGTGGGGTTTGGGTCAAAATCTTGGGCAAATCATGTTAGTGTTTTATTTATGGGGATGTTAAGGAAGGCTTAGGAAAGATTGGGGGTTAATGGGAGTTGAATTGGGTTAGTTTGGGCTAAGTTTGGGTCATGGGTCCAAATTTGGGCTTTTAAGGCCCAAAGTGAAATTGGAACCCAATGCCAATCAAATTGGGCTTGGATTTGGTCTAAATTGGTGTTGGGGATATTGAATTGAAGTTTAGAATTGAATTGGACCAGGATTTGGGTCAATTGGGTAGGTTAGGTTTGACATTGGGTTTACTTTGGGTTAAAATGGGTCAAATTGGGGGTTTTGATAAAAGTGGGGTAAATTGGCAAAATTGGCCCATGGTATAGTTGAACAAAATGAAATTGGGAATATTTGGGATTTTCTGGAATTTTCTGGGAATTTTCTGAATTTTTGGATTTTTTGGCTAAGAGGGGTATTTTGGGTATTTGGAGGGTATTGGGAGGTATTTTTGGAATTTTTGGTATTTTGGTTATGGATGATCAATTTGAGTGATGAGGAAATGTTTGGGAATGATTTTGGAGAATTTTGGGTAATTTAGGTGATTTTGGAAATTTTGGGTAGTTTCAAGGCATTTGGTAGGTTAGGCGGTGTAGGGTCCCTGGGTCAAAAATTGAAAATTTGGAAAATTGAAGATTGGGTGAATATAAGTGGAATAAAATCATTTTTGTTGAGTCATGAAGCCACATCAAGCCCATATGAGCCATGAAGGGACTCATCTGAGGCATTCACTATGTTGTTCCTAACCCTCTTACCAACGGCTTAGGGGTTAAGGACCATCCATGTGAATCACTTACATGAGTCGGAGGTCAAGTTAGGTATAGGTGTGGTTTTAGGAGGTGTATGGAAGTGTAGTGTATGAGTGTAGTGTGTGTATAAGTCAGCCCCTCACTGCACCGAGCCACCTGTAGGCGGTCCTAAGGCCAAGGAGTCCTATAGGAACTCATCCTTTAAACTTCCACATTTGATTTCAACCCTCTAGGTGATTAGGGGTCTATAGTCAAGTTTGTGGAGTTTGCAGGGAGTTAAGAAGTGGTTTGAAATTCTAGGTGGTGGGTCCCAATTCTAGTCCTCTAAGATAGTCAAAGGAAAAGCCTAAGGCTAGATCCTAAGTACTAAGAGAGAAGAAGAGAAGTCCTCATAAAAAATGAGGTCAACAAATGGACCCCCAATAGGTGTGGTGGGCTGACGGAGCACACCGCGTGTATTGGTGTTGACCGAAGCGATCCACAAAACCAACACAGATGTCCAAGTAACAAACTTAGGACGAAGTAGAAGAGCTTCGCCGGGGAGTGTCAAGTATATCTCCGGAACTCGGAGATTCTCGAACTCTCGCCGGGAAAGGAAAAGGAGGTGAATCCCAAATCACATGACTCAGGAGAATTTCGATTTAGATTTTATTTTGTTTCATGTTTAAGTCGTGATGTGTGAGTTTAGATTTCAATTTGGATTTTCAATTTAGATTGAAGTTTGTCAAGATTAATTCGAAGGGATTTGATTTGAAATGAAAATTGGAATTTTGAAGTTTTAGATGTAACATCTTCAACCCCAAAAGAAGATCGAATCGATTGGATTGGATCATTACAATGAGGAAAGATCTCAGAGTAATGCGGTATTGGATGTAAAATCCTTAACCTCAAGAGTTTGATTTTGATGTATTTCATTGCGACAGGAAATGATCCTAAAGCAATGCGATCTCGGATGTAAAATCCTTAACCCCGGAATTTGATTTGATGTATTTCAAGTGCAATAGGGAAAGAATCCTAAAGCAGTGCGGTCTTGGATGTAAAATCCTCGACCCAAAAGTTTGAATTTGATGTATTTCGAAGGCAATAGGGAAAGAATCCTAAGCAAGGTGCAGTCTTGGATGTAAAATCCTCGACCCAAGAGTTTGAATTTGATGTATTTCAGTGCAATAGGGAAAGAATCCTAAGCAAGGCAGTCTTGGATGTAAAATCCTCGACCCAAAAGTTTGAATTTGATGTATTTCAAGTGCAATAGGGAAAGAATCCTAAAGCAAGTGCAGTCTTGGATGTAAAATCCTCGACCCAAAAGTTTGAATTTGATGTATTTCAGAGGCAATAGGAAAGAATCCTAAAGCGAAGCGGTCTTGGATGTAAAATCCTCGACCCAAAAGTTTAAATTTGATGTATTTCAAAGTGCAATAGGGAAAGAATCCTAAAGCAGTGCGGTCTTGGATGTAAAATCCTCGACCCAAAAGTTTGAATTTGATGTATTTCAAGTGCAATAGGAAAGAATCCTAAAGCAAAGTGCAGTCTTGGATGTAAAATCCTTGACCCAAAAGTTTGAATTTGATGTATTTCAAGTGCAATAGGGAAAGAATCCTAAAGCAAGTGCGGTCTTGGATGTAAAATCCTCGACCCAAAAGTTTGAATTTGATGTATTTCAAGTGCAATAGGGAAAGAATCCTAAAGCAAGTGCAGTCTTGGATGTAAAATCCTCAACCCAAGTGTTTAAATTTGATGTATTTCAAGGCAATAGGAAAGAATCCTAAAGCAAGTGCAGTCTTGGATGTAAAATCCTCGACCCAAAAGTTTGAATTTGATGTATTTCGAAGGCAATAGGGAAAGAATCCTAAAGCAAGGCAGTCTTGGATGTAAAATCCTCGACCCAAAAGTTTGAATTTGATGTATTTCAAGGCAATAGGGAAAGAATCCTAAAGCAGTGCAGTCTTGGATGTAAAATCCTCGACCCAAAAGTTCGAATTTGATGTATTTCAGTGCAATAGGGAAAGAATCCTAAAGCAGTGCAGTCTTGGATGTAAAATCCTCGACCCAAAAGTTTGAATTTGATGTATTTCAGTGCAATAGGAAGAGAATCCTAAAGCAAGGCGATCTTGGATGTAAAATCCTCGACCCAAAAGTTTGAATTCGATGTATTTCGAAGTGCAATAAGGAAAGAATCCTAAAGCAATGCGAGTCTCGGATATAAAATCCTCGACCTCAAAAAGTTGATTTTGATGTGTTTCAAGTGCAATAGGGAAAGAATCTTAAAGCAAATGCGGTCTCGGATGTAAAATCCTCAACCTCAAAAAGTTGATTTTGATGTATTTCGAAGGCAATAGGGAAAGAATCCTAAAGCAAGGCGGTATCGGATGTAAAATCCTCAACCTCAAAAAGTTGATTTTAATGTATTTCAGGTGCAATAGGGAAAGAATCCTAAAGCAAGGCGGTATCGGATGTAAAATCCTCAACCTCAAAAAGTTGATTTTGATGTATTTCAGATGCAATAGGGAAAGAATCCTAAAGCAGATGCGGTATCGGATGTAAAATCCTCAACCTCAAAAAGTTGATTTTGATGGGTAATTGACTTTGCAACGATTTGTAATGTTGATTTGAAAAGTGTGGAATTTTGGTGTTTCGGGAATTTCATGAAAGTTGTAAAAGACTTTCATGGAAGGAATAGATTAGGAGGGAATATGTAGATGTTACATATCCCATTCGAAGAGTTGATTGAAAGTCGCTGGTTTGGATTGAATGTGATTCCTCGCCATCGCATTCGATCCGTGTCAATGGAATCAACCGCTTCCTTCCCGTACAAGGGAGAGAGTAGAACGAGGTTGGACTTCGATTTGGAAGGGTAAGTTTGAATTTGATCGAGGTTCGATGTGAGATCTGGAAAGATCGAATTTGAAATTTGAAATTTGATTGAGATTTGATTTGAAATTTGGAAAGATTGAATTTGAAATTTGATTGAGATTTTGTGATCATTTTGTTTATCTTTTATCGATTCAAATTTTATTTTATCGTGAATTTGGAGTTTATCATTTTTTAGATTTTAAGGAAAGTTTTCTTTTATTCTTTTGGTTTCTTTTCTGTTCTTTGTTCGAAGTTCATTTAACTTTCAATGGCGTTTCCCAGTTAATTTGCACAAAAGAGGTGAAGGCCAAAATTGTGACATGGTCACTTTCATTCCAATCATGCTGAAGATACATCGTACAACTCGATCTGGAATGCATCTCATACAATCCATATAGACTCAAAACGGACTATGTATGATCTTTGTCGATTCATCCAAAAGGGTATCCGTCAAAAATCCATGTCCGAATAAGTGAGGTACATGGTCAATAACATCACCTTCCAAGCCATCCTTGGCAAGGGTGCCGTATGGATGTACATCGGAGGTGTGATATTTTCCATGTAACTCACAGACTCGTAAGGCCCGAGGCTCTCTAGCTCCGGGTCCGGCCGGAAATGGTAAGGTGTCTTCCTCGTCGTCCATCCTTCGAACGTAACCGAGATCCGCTTCACCGGTACTCCCGGTATGCAATGCTTAGCGATATCCGCTCCGTTGCCCTTCGGCATCATGACGGAACCCACCGGTAGTGGTATCTTTACCGGCCCTCGGAACTCACTCGGGCTCGCTATCCGGAGGTCGGATCCGAACATGATGTTACACTCGCTCGGGAAAGAGACCGTGCGTAAAGGTCTAACAAAGTCGTGGTGATCTATGTGTGGGGGTATGCAGTCACCCTGTTTGTAGATGTTGATAATGCAACATTGGGTATGTAATCCGTCGGCAGTACCCTCCATGTTATCAATCTCTTTACCATTCTCTTGATGACTAATGGCATCGGATCCACTTGCCCATGACGGAGTATTCCCGGTGGGTTTCCCTTCCTATCCTCCGCAAAGTTGTAACAGCATCTACATTGTATTGTGATTCTTCCCTTCCCCGGCATCCATCTCCGGGGTTCCGAGTATGTGTTTTCCCTCAGGCGGCCCGCTCGGCCCATTCTTTTCAAATCCCGGATGCAATCCACGATTTGCCGTCGTTCATACTCCGAGAATACGTCCGTATGTAGCTCGAGGCCCTCTAGTATATTGATTCTTCTCGCCTTTAATTCTCTCGAAGTATTCAAAGGTTTTCTTTTCAACATTCCGCATTCTCTCCAGCTCGTATTCCGGAATGATCTCGCGATGGCGAGGCCTCGGTGACATATTGTGGAATATACGGTTCAATCCCTTCACGTTCTCCCGCATACCTTGGCTCCTCGTGGATGATGCTCGTCGGGACATCCCCCGGGTTGCTTCGCAACAAGGTCATGCATCATCGGTGGTTCTATCCGGTGGCGTGGTAGCCTTCTTTCCTCCGATCTTCCGTAGATTTCCCCGGTTCTTTCCGTTATCCTAGGAGCCGGCTTCCTTTCTTCGGTGTTCCCGGTGAACCGGTGTCCTCGAAGTGTATGCACCGACATTAGCAACTCGTCTCGTCGCGCCGGTCCGCAGCCTAGTTTTGTTAACATCTTACGGATACGGTGATTCTTATTTCTTCGTTGCGTTGTCGTGAGAGTAGCTCTTCGAACTTCTTGAATCTCCGTGGGCGCGGCGCCGACAAGCTCGCCTTCCGCCGTAGCGACTACAGACTTCATTTTCTTATCTTCTTCAATGTTTGTCTTTCTTTTCTTGTTGCTGGATTGGTGGCTTGGGCCACCTACTTTCATCACTGTCTGTCCGGGCAGTTCTTCTCGGTCAACCGGGACCCAGTCACTTTCTTCGTACTGTAGGCCCGCTGGTGCGAAATCCGAGTCAATCTCGATTATCGCTCCATCTTTCACCCTCTTTTCGTCGAGTGCAAGGCTTACGCCATTCTTAAAGTTCGAGACCAACCGCCCGTTCGACATTTCCCTGCGAAAAGACAAGGAAAAGGATCGGGGCTGTACTAAGAACAAGAACATTAAGAAAATGTTTATTAAAGACATTTTTTATTATTCTTATATTTTTAAACTTAACAGGAATGAGGTGGGATAAGATCAGGTAAGAGATTTTGATTTGGAAAAGAAAACAAGGAAAATTTTATTATCAGGATTTTATTTATTTAGCACATTTTATTATTTTTTGGGTTCGGACCCAATCATAAGTAATTACTTCGCCCGTGTTTCTTAGTGCTGAAGAATTCATTCCTTCGAAACTTCAGGTAGCGTAGTACTTTTTTAAGTATCGTCCATTGATCGGAAGCATATGTCGTTCTCCCTGGCAATTCACTAGCCGGTAGGAACCTCCCGAGTATACCGCTTCAACCACAAACGGTCCTTCCCAAGTGGGTTCAAATTTTCCTCCTATCTTGCGGTGTGCAAGAATAGGTCTTTCGAGAACGAGAACTAAATCACCAACTTTCAAGGTTCTTGGGCGGACCGAGCTTATCATGGGCTCGAATCATCTTAGCTTGGTATAGTTCTAAATTCCGTTGCGCCGCAAGTCTTTTCTCTTCCGTGCTCTCTAATTCTTCGAGTCGTAATTTGGCGTTCTCTTCCGTTGTGATTTTATTTGCAACTCGCAATTCCGAGTGAAGGAAGCCGAACCTCTAAAGGTAACACTCGCCTCGGACCCATACACCGGAGCGTAAGGTGTAGCTTGCGTAGGAGTTCGAAGGTTGTCCGGTAGGCCCATAAGGCTTCTAACAACTTCTCGTGCCAATTTCTCTTATTATCGTCCAAGGTTTTCTTTAAGATTCGAACGAGAGTTTTATTAAAAGCCTCGCCGAGGCCGTTCGCTCTTGGGTAGTAAATTGTCGAGTATCGCCGCCGATTCCGTGTCTCCTCACAAAATTGTTGATTTGCGTACTTCGAATGCCGACCCATTATCCGAGATGGTCCTCGCGCGGCACCTCGAAACGGCAGACAACTCGGTTCTTGAAAACCGTAGCACGTGGTGTGCTTTCACTTCTCTAAGTGGAACCGCCTCTCGCCCACTGGAAAAGTAATCCGTAGCCGCAAGAATGAAGCGATGTCCTTTTGAAGATGGTGGTTCTATTGGACCCACTATATCCGTGCCCCAACATTCAAATGGCTACGACGCAATTGTCGGATGTAGCACATTTGGAGGTCGGTGTAGAACCACTCCGTGCACTTGGCATCGGTGACGCTCTCGGCGATTTTCATGCAGTCGGTCATCATCGAGGGCCGGTAGTACCCTAGTCTTTTAATTTCATTTTCATCTTTGGGCCCGACCGGTGAGCGCCACGAGTCCCGAATGTATCTCTTTAACAATTTCACGGGCCTCGGACCCGCTTAGGCACCTTAGCCACATTCGATCAAAAGACCTTCGTATAATGTATTGTTTATTAATGCGTAGGACGCAGTTCTTTTCGATTCGATGGGCTAGCGACCTATCATCCGGTAGTTTTCCCGTCTCGCAGTAATCCATTAATGGTTGTCGCCAATCTTCCGTGTTTTCTCGTTACCGCCGCAATCGATCCTTTTTCTTTTCTCGATTCGGGTATCGTGTCTATGTCGAGCCGTGATAGGACCCGACGTCCGTGAACCGACACTTCCACCGATTCATCTTGCAAACGAGTAAATTCTTTTGCGAGACGGGCTAGCGCATCCGCTAAAGCGTTTTCTCTCGGGAATTTTATAGATCGTCACATTTGGAATCCGTTCCAACGAACTCGTATGGCATACCGGAAGTATTGTTCGAGTCTTGGCTTTAAAATTCCGTACTGTCCGACGATCCGTTGAATGATTAACTCGTGAATCCCCTTAGATGTTGATGTCCGTTATCCCCATTTGAATGGTTAATTCCGATCCCGTTATGAGGGCTTCGTATTCCGCTTCGTTGTTCGTACATGGTTCCGTCAAGTGATAGGAGTATCTTAACATCCCCCGCTCCGTGTTATAAAGATTAGCCCGATTCCCGCCTTACCGGCACTATCACTTGCGATTCTTCGTCTTTATGTGCCGAAGATGCTCCGTCGAAATATAATTCCCAACGTCGATCATCAAGGTCTTCTAGGTTCATTATTTGTTCATCCGACGGATCGTCATCGAGAGGAGATTCGCCGCAAAGGGTGTGCTGCAAGGAAGTCTCGCTAAGATTTGTCCCTTTAAGGCACGAAGAGGCACGAAAGTTATATCGAATTGCAATAATATCATCGACCATCCGGCAAGTCCGCCGGAAAGCGTTGGACGAGTCATCAAGTATTGCAATGGATTAAACTTCGAGATTAGGTCGACCTTATGAGAAAGCATGTAATGCCCGAGCTTTTGAGCGGCGAAGATCGTGGGCCAAACAATGCTTTTCAATTGCGGGATACCTTACTTCCGTCGGAAGCAAACGACGACTTAAGTAGTAAAGAGCATTTTCTTTACCCTCATCATCGACTCTGGCTAACAGGGCTCCGAGAGAGTCGTCTAAAGCCGCGGTGTAAAGTATCAGCGGTCTACCCGAGACCGGGGCTGCTAGGACGAGAGGTGTCATTAAATATTGTTTAATGTCCTCGAAGGCCTTCTCGTCATTTCTCTTCCCAAATAAATTTGGCGTCCTTCTTAACTAGTGCCGAGAAAGGCTAACACCTACTCCGACGAGTTCGAGATAAAGCGTCGAAGATATGCCGCCTTCCTTGAAAAGATCGTAGTTGTTTTAAGGTTTTGGGAGGCGGCATTTCTAAGATAGCTTTAATCTTTTCCGGTCGATTTCAATTCCACGATGTCGGACAACGAATCCTAAGAATTTCCGGAGGTGACGCCGAAGGCGCATTTTAAGGGATTCATCTTAAGGTTAAATTGTCTTAATCGTTCGAAAACAATTCTCAAATCATACAAGTGGTTGTCCTTTACTTTGCTTTTGATGACCACATCGTCCACATAGCATTCGACTTGATTATGGATGAGATCATCAAAAATTCTTGTCATTGCTCTTTGGTAGGTCGCTCTCGCGTTCTTCAATCCGAATGGCATCACTCGTGTAGCAAAATACCCCGATCGGCGTTCGAATGCCGTAAGTTTTTCATCTTCTCGGAGCCATTTTTATCCGGTTGTATCCTCGAAGATCCATCCATGAATGAGAATATTTCATGTGTTGAAGCGATGTCGATCATTAATTCCGGGATCGGTAGAGGAAATTCATCTTTTCGGACATGCCTTGTTTAAATCTCTCGAAATCCACACAAATTTCGATCCGACCATTCTTCTTCCCGACCGGTACCACGTTGGCTAACCAAGTCGGTATTGTTCTTCACGGACAAATTTAGCGTCTATTAACTTTTTAACCTCGGCTATGACTTGTTGTTCGATTTCTAGACGCATTCTTCTCGGGACCTCGTCCGACCGGAACCGAAGCAGGATCCACCCCTAGCTTATGGATCGCGACCTCCGGAGCTAAACCCGGCATCTCATCGTAGCTCCAAGCCAAACAGTCTTTGAATTCCATTAATAACTCGATTATTTCTTCGGAGTCTTCTTTATCGAGTAAGGAGCTAACAAAGGTAGGTCTAGGCTCTTCGCTAGTACCTAAGTTAACTTCGTTAACCGATCTATCGTAGATTTGATTTCTTCTTCGAACTCGGTGGAGCGTCTCCAATTTGTAAATCTTCGAGTTCGTCCGTAGTTTCCATGCAGTTTTCATTAGATTCGCAAGTGACAACCAAGCAAAATTCAGTATCATCAACTGATCCTACTGTACCGAATCCGAGACCATGCTTCGAATTGAGTGGACGACCGGAATTATTCCATAATTTTTCAAAATGTTGAGATTGACCTCTTGTCCATTGTCGAGGTAAGAAACCACGCTGAATTAAATTTTGAACACAGGGAGAGTACCACTCAAAAGGCAATTCCATTAATTCGATGAAGTAGCATCTTCAAATTGTACATTATTTTCGCTTTTGGAGGAAGAAGCACCATGGTAGAATTTGATGGGCTTTGCACCACCGCTACGTACCTCTTTGACCTCCATACCCTCGATCTTATTAGAATGGATCGGGGTCAGAGTCATAGTATGTACATAGTGGTTAATCTTCTCGTACATCGATTTATATTCTTCGTTTCTTTCATCTTCGAGAGGGATTCTGAATTGCGGCTTCTTCCGACTTATTGTCGCCGCTTCTTGTTTGATTTCTTTTTCTTCTTCGTAACTATCTTCCCAATCGACATTGATGGTCGGTTTCCTCTCGTCCAATCGTCCTAACGTCTCTACCACGACCTCGTCCCCGGCCTCGACCTCGGATGCGAGTCGTGGAGAAACCTTCACCATCTCGCCGTAAGGGAGTGGTGAGTGATCGTTGGACTAGAACTTCAGTGTTCTTCGTAGTCCCGAACTTTCTTTGCTTCATTTGTTATGGTATCTCCGGAGAAGATCGTTTTCTGGTGGTGCATAATAAGCCGCATCCTCGTGGATTCCAATTTCATGTACGGAGAATGGTTGTAAGTCACCTTTGATGCACCGTTCCCCTCCATCGTAGTATTTGATGCACCGATGTAGAGATGATGGTACCATCCCGTTTTCATGTATCCATGGTCGGCCCAAGAGAGCATCGAACGATGTTTCGAATCAATTATGTGAAATTTTGCAGTTGTCTTTGCTAAGTCACCGGTCTTCATTAACGAGCGTTATTGAGCCGAGGGCTCTTTCTCCTTTCCGGTTGAATCCTCTTAATAACATTTTGTCGGCTTCGAGTTCACGAGCATCAATTTCCGTGTATGCTAGCGTTCGAAGATTCATTATATCGATTGATGCTCCCGGATCCACCAATACTCTCGAGAGTGTAAATTTTCCGATCAGTAATCGAAATGTACAACGGTCGGTTCGATCCGTCGTTCCGAGTAGTAGGTCATCGTCCGTGAAGGTAACACCTCGTTGTTCCTTTAACGAGCAAACCTCATCTAAGGACTCTCCGGCCATTCGAGCTAAGCAAATTTCTCGGATCAAGTAAGGCCTCGATCGAGCTTCTCTCATCTCCTTTCGATAAGATGAGAGCGTCGTAGATGCTCGCCTGGTCGGTAGTTTCCTAAGATGGGCTAGCACGTTGTAGTCCACTTTGTTTTCATGTGTCATCGCTTCTTCTCGAATGGGTATTTCTTCTGCCGGGTTGGTTCTTCATGAACAACCACCGCTTTCCTTTGTCTTTTGGACCCATTCTCGGAGGTAGAACTTTTCCACTTCTTAAGTTGACTTCTGTAATTTCCTCTGAATCTATTGTTGAGATTTCCGGTGTCTCTTCTTGAATAGGAATGACAGGTTCTTCCGGATTAGCTTCAGAGTCTGAAGGCTCTAACTCTATCGTGACTGGAGCTCCTCAAAACTCGCAGATAGATTTGTTGCTTGTTGAACTCTCGTAGCCTCCTTGATGAATGTCTTCTTCGTTATTTTGCTCGTCGAGATCGTGTATGATTTGAGAATTGTCGTTGGTATCGAAATCGATATCCGGATTATCGTTTGTTACGTAATCGTTAGAAACGAGTCAAAACGTAGCCAACGCCATCACCCTTATCATTATATGATCCCACCGAAGTGAGCGGATAATCATACGAGTCGGGGTTCGAGGGATTTCTCCCCCGAATCGAAACAACTATCCTAGGATAAGCAGACCCCAAGTCTAGCCTTAGGTGCCTCGGTCTTCTCTTCTTCGTCGATTTTCTTCTTCTCTTCAATCGTCTCTCGTCGAGGTGGTTCTTCTATCGCAAGTGATAGTACCGGCTTAACGGGTTTCAAACTCCGAATTGAAGCTCGCACCGAAGCGGCTTGGATGTTGTCTAAAATCTTTTCGAAGACTTCGTCCAAGCGGTAGTCCATCCATCGTCGACCGTATAGGGATTTATCTGAATGATGGGATCGCCGAGACAACATCGACGGAACCTCCTTTCCGGGGTTCCTTCATGTACTCCTTCGGATCGTTATATTCCCTTTCCGAAGGTCGTCATCGAGCCAACTTTCGAAGGTAATGCAATCTTCTATTTTGTGCCCAAGCATCCGGTGGTAAGGGCAAAAGTTGGGATCACCTTTCTTGTTGACTTCCTCCGGTCTTTTAGGCTCCGGCAACTGGAAATCTGGAGTCTTCATCGACTACGAAACATTTTCGTGACCGCTTCATTCTTGAACGGATATTCTCTCGCTCAAAAGCTCTCTTAATCTACGTTGCGGACGAGGTGGTTGTTCATACCGCGGAGATGACCGATAGCCGGACCGGGTTGCTCGGTAATTCGTTGTGGTTGCTCGCGGCCGTTCGGTGGTATTTGCAGACGGCTGCTTGCCTTTGTCAACCGCCGCAACGATCCCGGATTTCTTTTCAAAAGTCTTTACAGTGCTTTTGTTTGTCCGTCTTGTCGGCGAAACTTGATTGCTTCGCCTCTTCTTGCAAGCTTCCGGCCTTGCTTAACAACTTCTCAAAAGTCTTAATAAGTGAATCCCTCGAGGAGAAGTGCTATCGGGCCGTGAATGCTTTTAAGTAAAATGCCGATCGCGTGTTGTTCTTGCAGTTGTGGTTCACACTTCATGCTTAAGTTCCTCCATCGAAGTATGTAATCCACCAAAGTTTCATTCGGCTTTTGTTTCTCTACCACTAAATCACCTATAGTGATGTGGTGCCGAGCTCCGGCGAATCGCTCGATGAAGAGGTTCTCTAGCTCCGAGAACGTCTTCACCGAACCATTTGGTAATCCCGCATACTCGCCGAAGGCGATTCCCGACGGACCGCCGACGAACCGTCGGAAGAGTAATGCATCGCTCCCGCCGCATTGCAACAACCGGCACGAAAGTGTGCCACATGCCGTCTGGGGTTCCGGTTCCGTCGAAGGTCTCGAACGCGAGGTGGTACAAAGCCTTTCGGGTATTGGACAGCGTCGAATTCTTCCGGGTAAGGTCTACCCGTCCGAATGGATGTCCCGCTCTTCGATTGTGCTAAGGCTTCTCGCACTCGCCGTTCCACCAAGTTCTTGATATCCTTTTCGAGAATCATACTTTGTGTTGTATCCTTTTTCACCGATCATCCCCATCGACGGACGTAATCTCCTTTCCTCCGTCTACAATGTGAATGACCTCTGGGGGTGTCTCTCTATGTGGTTGTACTTGACTCTGGAGAGTGGCCAAAGCAACGGCCATCTCTTCCATCCTTTTTGCCATTTGAGCGATCGTGTCGTCTTTCTCCTGAAGCTGTCTTCTCATTAGTTCTGGCTCCTCTCTCTCTGGCGCCGCAGGAGCACCTCGCGAAGCCGATGAAGCTCGTGTCTCAACCATGTTGATTTCTCGCGTATTCGTCGTCCATGAATTCCGATGAATCAATCTCGTCTCCGAACTTTTCTTCTCTTTCTTTTGCCAATCGTCGGATATCGGTTCTCAACTTTTCCATGGAATCTTCTAGCGGGGCTTTCTGTGTGTCTTCGTGGTTGTCGTGCAATAGCTGCCGGGTCCACTTCTCACGAGTCCCCTTCATCGCGGTAGCACTTTCTTCGCATTCAATTCTCCCGGCGAGACTTTCTTTCTCGGCCGCTCGCTTCAATCTCAATCGTCCACGTAGTGGGACGCCATACCATCCTTCTAACGGCAGAAGGTCTAGGACCGCATGGTCCGTCGGCCAAATGCTCGGAAGGTGGTATCCTCCCTAATTTGTAATCCCGAGACGACAACGGGCGGACTAGCCTTCATTCTTTTACTTGGCTTTTCCGTCATGATGGCGGGTTCTACTCGGGGCCCAAGACGGGATTCGACCGGCACCCGCCCTATCCTTCGTAGAATTTCCGATACGGGGCGCTTTTCCTTCTTTGCTAACTTTTCTACCAAAGTTTGCAATCGAGCAAACGGCGTAGTTCTAGTTCTTTTCTTGCGGCTATCGTTGTAATATGCGGGCTGTGGTAGTGTGGCAGCAATCTTGTGAATATTTTCTTCATCTTCTACGGCGGAGAGGGGATGAAACCTGCTTCCTCCCAGGAGTGGTATGTATTCAGGCAGCGGTGTATATTCTGGCAGTTCTGGAATTTCCCTAGAAAGCGGCTTCAAGCAGCTCGGCTTCTTTAGCGATCCTTCTATTTCGTTTCTTCTTTGGGTCCTCGTTAGTGACGGAATCTTTGAACTCGGACCCGATTTCGAAAACGAAGGTCTTACAGAAGATCCGTACCCTCCACGGTAATGTGTCCATCATAATCTCGGATTTCTTTCCCCTTCGATTTGGCAAAAGTCGGGGTAGGTGCGAAACTACTAGACCGATGGGGGTAGTAAGAACGGTCCTCCCGCGGACGCGCAGTATTCCTCTTAGTCGGGATCCTTTGCAGAGGAGGGAATTCTCGGGTCGACCTAAGGTCGAACTCGCGCCGGCTCCTCGGCTTCGCATACCTTGTTCATCGATGCAAAGAGGGAGACGTCGGTGATCTCGACGTTCGTGTTTTCAAATCCTTGTCCAAATCGGATGATTCCATTGTCGGGCAACTCATCCTTATAGACAACGAAGTCCAGGTCCATTGGTAAAAGAGAAAATCGCTCGGGGCTTCCATTTCGCGAGGTAGATTCTGGTTGTCGGTCCCAGTTATGCTTCTTTTCTTTAGGACGAAAAGAAAGGAATCGAAAAAAGTCCGAACTCATTCTTGTTCATGTATTTATAAAAAGGAATCACTTATTAAAAGAATCACTTTTTAGAGGGTTTGTTTATTCGTAACGGAGTGTTCAAAGGTGTAGAGAAGGTAAGGAATCGGAGTTGGAAAGGAAAAGAGAGTCTTAAGCAAGACTTCTCGACTCGAAGGATCACTCCTAAACTAACACCTATTGGGGTCCACCCCACCTCGAAATGAGGTAAAAGGATCTCGGAACCTCTCCGTTTAGGGGTGTCTAAACAAGTGGCTCCTAAATCCGAGAGAATGTTGGTTATACTTGTTCAAGGTAGAAATGAACATAGTATCCCAACGGAAAGAAGGGCGACTTGATCCATAAGGGACATGGATGCACTACCGATTTTTGAAAGCGAGTTATTCGATTAAAATGGAGAGAGGAATTTTTCCCCACGTGAGTCGCCGAAATTGTCGGCATATTTTTAGGTTATGTGTTGTATTTTCGAAAAGAGGTCGCCTACGTAAATTGTCGGCGAATTTTTAATTTAATTTAAATAAATAATTTGAAAAGTAGTATTTTATTTTGAAAATAATTTTAAATTTGAAAATTTTAAGATATGAAATCAAACTGATCTCACATCCCGAATAGTTTATATAAACGAGCACCGCATCACAAACCGTGTATCTATCCCTAAGGATAGACACAATCGCTCGATGGTGGGGCTCTGCTAAATAAACTAGAAGATTTGTGACATCCGTTTGGTCCGCGAACCGATTTTATAAGCCGACAAATTCCCCCGCCTAATATGAAAACATTAAACAGGGTTTATATTACTCGGGTTCTTTAAAATTCCCTATAAGGGCAAGCCCCTATAGCTTAATTACATCTTAAGTGACGGGAATCACCTAAGAAAACTCTCGATAATAATCAATAATTTCGCTCTCAAGAATTTCAAAGTTTAAGTTTTCAAAGGATTGAATTTTGGAATTTCAATAGGGAATGGATCAAATTTGGAACATTTTATTTTGGGAATTCAAAGGAAGAAAAGTAGGAGAAATTACGTATTCGAAGCGAACTTCGTAATCTCCCGACTATCCTATTGTTTCGTTTGGATTTAGGAAAGTCCTAATGTTCATTTAATGTTTTAATCTCGCCAATTTTAATTAATTAGGGCTTATATTTATATGATAGAATCATACAAATAACTCGGAAGATATGAGGGTTTATGTCGTATCGGACGACTACCTCTGAATCCTAAGACCGGTTAGGGCTTAATTTGCAACGCAAATGCCTAACGAAGAGTTGAGGATTTATGTTGCACTAGTGCAAACTACCTCGAAGTTCTATGGCTTTGTTGTTCAATTCTAGGAAAGTTTTGTCGATGTAGATTCAAGTTTTGCTGACGACGATGGCCGTGCTGCCCACCATGTTCCGAGCTCCTTGTTGTTGCAGAGGTTTAGTTTTAGAAATCATAAATCAGGGGATGAGAAAAGTGTTTTGGTTTAGAGAAGTCTTAATTTCCAAGTGTTCTTTGTGTTTTAATTAAAACAAATCTTAAAGTTGATTATAACAACACCGGTTAAGATCCCACTGGTTCCATCCTTCCGGCATCATTATTTTTATCGGATTCACTTAGTCCGGATGAATTTGCTAAACTCAACTCGAATGAGTTCCACACTTTCATTTAGACCGTGGGAAATCCCGTTAGCAACACGTAGGTTACATCATCCGAGGTATTCCCGATCATCCAACAAGACGTTTTAATTTAGTTATAGTTGTAGTTTTGTTGTTCTGTTTGTGATTAAATTATGAGTTGCTTTATATTTTAAAATGTTGTGGCGGTGAATTTTATCTTGCAGTGTCTTTTAATTTAGTTTTGGTTTCGGCTTTGGTTTCGTCCTAAAGGTGTAGGTTTTCATGCAACAATTGTTTTATCATGCAAGAAAAGTAAAATGCATTTGCAATAAAATAAATTGCAGGAAAGTAAATTGCAGGAAAGTAAATTGTGATAAAATAAAAGCGTACCTGGAGGGTCTTCCCGTCATTCCAAGCTGCATTTAAAACACGATTAGAACATTTAAGCAAATTCCTAGGTAATGCTAAGGTAAGGGTTATGGTTTTCTACCAAATTCCTAATCCTACAGCCTAGTCATTTCCTATGACGTCTAGGTTCCTTGTGTTTTGGTTTGAAGACGATTTTCTTCATCAAAGAACAATTAAGTTCAATTGTTCTTATAAATATCCTATCATATCGAGGAAGTGCTTAAGAAGAATCTTAAACATCTTTTCAATGTTTCTGTGATTGTTTAAGTCCAAATGAATTTAATTATGTAAATGAATCGATCGTCCGAGGTTTTCGAGTTTTGTTAACTTGCTTAGTGAACTAGGATATTTGAATGTCCTATAAGTGAAGTAACATTTCACTTGATACTCCATTTAGGAGTTATAATAGTAAAAGCACCTAAGGGCAAAATGATATTTAATGATTTGTGATTCAAGTTCAAATTAATGATTTAAGTTTGGAATAGTGTTCAAGTTATTTTAGATTTATTTTTGAAGTCTTCATGTCTTTATATTTAATTTAATTTAATTTAATTTAACTTAATTTAATTTAATGCGGTTTAATTTAAATTAATTTATCTTAAGTTCATTTAATGTAATATGATTTAATTTAATTTAATTTAATTTAATTTAATTTAGTTTTAATTTAATTTAATTTAATTTAATTTAATTTAATTTAATATAATATAATATAATATAATATAATATAATATAATATAATTTAATTTAATTTAATTTAATTTAATTTAATTTAATTTAATTTAATTTAATTTAATTTAATTTAATTTAATGTAATTTAATTTAATTTAATTTAATTTAATTTAGTTTAATTTAATTTAATTTAGTTTAATTTAATTTAATTTAGTTTAATTTAATTCTTAATTTTTAATTTAATTTTTTAATTTTAAGGGAATTTGTTTTAAATAATTTAAATTTAATTTAATTTAATGATTAAGTCTTTAAGCATTTTAAATCTTAAATTTGGATTATCATTTTAATTAGGAATTAAATATTATTGGGATGATTAATTTAGGGATTTTTAAATTAAAGAACAAATCTCCTCCTAATAATATCCCTATTTTAATAATTCCAACTTTATTATTCTTCCAAATTTAATCAATTATTTAATTATAGTTTATTTCAATTATTTTAAATTGTTTAGTAGGTTTCTACCCTTTAATTATTAAATTTCAATCATCCAAATCAGATTAGGATCAAATATTTTACCTATTAATTTTATTAAGCCTAAAGTTTTAATTAAAGGGTTAAGATTTTAATTACCATTTTGCCCTTCAAGCCTAATAATTTCATAACTCACTAAATTGAGCTCAAATGAACTTGAAATTTTTATGTGACTTCACTCATATGTCAATAAAGACATTAGAGGAGAAATGTGATTTTTATGTATTTAATTTATTTATATAATTATTTTTGGTGGAAAATAAGGATTTCCAAGGAAAATTTAATAATATGACCAAGGGAAAGTTTCTGTCCTTAAGAAAATTATGGGACATTCCTAATGACCAGAGGACCACTTGGACCAAATTTTGTGATTTTTTGAATTATATTTTATTTATTAGAATTATTTTAAGTTCTGGAGTATTAATTAATTTAAAAATAGAATATAAGTTGAAAAATGAATTTCATAATTTTTAAAAATCTCTCTGATATCAAGGATTCCAGAGAACCAAATTTTACAATTTTCTGATTTTTCTTTGATTTATTATAATTATTTTAGTGAAAATGCTAGAAAATACATTTTTTTTAATTTTAAAATTACCCTAGGGCTTTAAAAATTAATATCTCACCAAATAGACCTAAGAAAAATATGGGGTTTGTTCCTAAGTGATTATATTTCAAAATATGACATTTTGATGAATTTTATTATTTTTGTGATTTTTATTATTTTTTAATTATTAAAAATATTAAAATAATATTAAAAATCAACTTTTTTAGAAAATTGAAATTTTAATTTTCTTAAATTCCCCTAATATCAGAGAGGCTCCAAAACCAATTTGGTGAATTTTTGAAAGGTATTTTGAAAGTTATGAATTTTTAAAGTTTAAAATGACTAAGTGGCTTAATCAACCCAATTAGTAGGGCTAACCAAGTCCAATTGACTTCAAACTTTTATGGTAGGTTCCTCTGATCCTAAAGGTCAGTGGAGAATTGATTTTAAGTCAATTTGATGTATGGTTAGCTCTAATTAATTAGAGACCTATTTTGAGTGTTTAAGCCAATTAGGGTTAATCCGAGTGAATTAACTCAAGTTCTATTTTTCCTAGGGTTCTCTCGGTCATAAGGAACATCACCAAATTTTTCTAGAATTTATTTCACAACATGCTATTTATTGGAATTAAAATACTCAAAACACCAATATGCATTTGAAAAATCAATAACTTTTCACAGAGATGGCCTCCGACCTTGGAAAATTCAGTGGAATGTTCCCAAGTTCGGAGGCTTCAAAAGCCCTATGGTCTCATGCCATGGTGAATTGTATACATGCATGGAGAATTAAATGTATGCAGAGAGTAAATAAATTATAAAAAATAAAATACTTGATGAAATTAAATGATTTCTTTTCCACATTATTCTCCTCTCGTTCACCGAGCAAGAGGGTATTTTTATTTTATTTTTGTGATTTTCCTACACAAAGTTATGGATTTTTAAAGTTTCGATATTTAATAAATACATTAAATACCCTATTTATCTACTTATCCACGCGGCGCCGCCGAAACATCGGCAGCTCCGAAGGGGTACGTGTCGCGCCGCTGGTTGGGCGCCGCCATGTGAGTCGACCGTCCCGGACCCGCGGTTCACGTAACATTCCCCGGTCCGGCGCAATCCGAACCGTCCGCTCGATACACGCGCGATCCAACGGCTCCCGGTCATCGTCTACGACTGGTGTGCACCCGTGACCGTCAACCTTCTAACCCTAATTTCTCACTCGATTCTCAACGGATTTTCGTGTTCTTATGCTCTATGGATTCGTCTTGAAGAGACGAACACATCCATACGGTAAACATGCGTTTAAATTGACTCAAATTAAAATGAGAATCTCTGGAAGCTCGGGAAGAAGAGGGGGTCCATACCTTTGCTCGCGAGAAGTGAAGCTTCGATCCGAGAGTTGTTGCACCTTCGATCGGATCCTAGTAAGCTCCGGATGAAGTCTCCTGGTCCGGTGAATCGTCTAGGTTGGACTTCGACCACAGCCCGATCACAAAGCTTGGAGGCCGGAGCAACCGGGTGGCCTAGTAGATGGGGCTTTCGATGGGGAACTTCTCCTCTTGGTCCGGTGAAGGTGTGGGACCAATCAATTTGGGAATCGGCTCACTGCGAAGAAGTGTCCCGGTTTTCGGCTAAAGTTCGAGCTCAAAATCGGGCTCGACCGGAGGGAATCGGGGCCGGAATTCAGTGGGGATCGGGTGCTCTATGTGTGGAGAGTGATCCGGAGTGATTTTGGCGCAGTTTCCTTAAGGTTTTGGTTCAAGCACCTTCTTTGGCCGAGAGGGTGAGGGGTTTAAATAGGCATGGTCGGAGGCTCTCCTGGGGGTGTCGAGGGCCGGGATCGACCGCTTCGGTGAGGAGAAGAACGACTCGCAATGGCCATTTGGAGTGAGGCAGCTCAGCAAGGTGGAATTCCAAAGTTCGGCTCCTCCCGAGGTTTCGGGCATGGTGTTTTCCGGCGACCGGTGGGCAGGCCGGCCAGGGTCGGGTCACCTTCAAGCTCAAGTGGGTCGTGGCTGGAGGCTTCGAGCGACCAATCGAGGTTTGACATGTGTAAAGGAGTTTGATTTAAATGGAATGGGAGAAGGCTCACTTTGGCTTGGTTTGGGTCAACCCACCATTTTGGGCTTGGTGCACCCTTCCAAGCTCTGATTTTGAGCTGAGGGAATCATTTAGGTCGGCTTAGGAGGAGTGGTGAAGTCTCCATCCATGATGAGGTGGCTAAACATGGTTTAGTGTGCGACATGATTAGGGTAAAAAGGGTTAAAGGAGGTTTAAGAAAGAACCCCTCTTCTTGCCATAAATGGACTAATGACAAGTCAAAGCCCTCATGGCTTCATGTGGCTTCGAGAATGGCTTGTTCATGGCTCCATTTGGCTTGGGAAAAGGTCGATTTGTTTCATGAAAAGGGTTTTAGAAATATTTGACATTTAGGGGTAATTTGACATGTGGCTTGATTTGGAATGGTTTAATTGATGATTTTGAAACTTAGGGGTGATTTTGATCAAATGGATGATGAGGGAAAGTGTCTTGTGGGCTTTAGGATGATTTGGGCTTTTGAATTTTGAAGGAAATGGGCTTTTAAGAAGGTTTAAGGGAAGTGGGCTTTTAAGTTTAAGGATGTGTTCATGGATGGAAATTTTTGTAAAAGTTTGGGCCAAATAGTTGTTGGTTTTGGTTTAGGGATGTTTCATGAATAATTTGAAATAGATTTAAGGTGGTTTGGGTTTGAATCGGGTTGAATTTGGGTTTATTCGGTAAATGGGCCAATGTAGGTCAAATTGGGCTAACTTGGGCCAATGTTGGGCTAGGGTTGAAATTGATGTAAAATAAATGTTGAGAAATGTTTATGGGAGTGTTTCAAAGAGTTTTTGGCTTTGGTTGGGTTTTGATTTTGAGGTTTGGGCCTATTTGGGTTAGGTTTGGGTTTAGGTCAAAATTGGGCTTTTTGATTTTGGGTTGAATTTGAGTGGGGTTTGGGTCAAAATCTTGGGCAAATCATGTTAGTGTTTTATTTATGGGGATGTTAAGGAAGGCTTAGAAAAGATTTGGGGTTAATGGGAGTTGAATTGGGTTAGTTTGGGCTAAGTTTGGGTCATGGGTCCAAATTTGGGCTTTTAAGGCCCAAAGTGAAATTGGAACCCAATGCCAATCAAATTGGGCTTAGATTTGGTCTAAATTGGTGTTGGGGATATTTAATTGAAGTTTAGAATTGAATTGGACCAGGATTTGGGTCAATTGGGTAGGTTAGGTTTGACATTGGGTTTACTTTGGGTTAAAATGGGTCAAATTGGGGGTTTTGATAAAAGTGGGGTAAATTGACAAAATTGGCCCATGGTATAGTTGAACAAAATGAAATTGGGAATATTTGGAATTTTCTGGAATTTTCTGGGAATTTTCTGAATTTTTGGATTTTTTGGCTAAGAGGGGTATTTTGGGTATTTGGAGGGTATTGGGAGGTATTTTTGGAATTTTTGGTATTTTGGTTATGGATGATCAATTTGAGTGATGAGGAAATGTTTGGGAATGATTTTGGAGAATTTTGGGTAATTTAGGTGATTTTGGAAATTTTGGGTAGTTTCAAGGGCATTTGGTAGGTTAGGCGGGTGTAGGGTCCCGGGGGTCAAAAATTGAAAATTTGGAAAATTGAAGATTAGGTGAATATAAGTGGAATAAAATCATTTTGGTTGAGCCATGAAGCCATATCAAGCCCATATGAGCCATGAAGGGACTCATTTGAGGCATTCACTATGTTGTTCCTAACCCTCTTACCTGAGGGCTTAGGGGTTAAGGACCATCCATGTGAATCACTTACATGAGTCGGAGGTCAAGTTAGGTATAGGTGTGGTTTTAGGAGGTGTATGGAAGTGTAGTGTATGAGTGTAGTGTGTGTATAAGTCAGCCCCTCACTGCACAGTGCCACCTGTAGGCGGTCCTAAGGCCAAGGAGTCCTATAGGAACTCATCCTTTAAACTTCCACATTTGATTTCAACCCTCTAGGTGATTAGGGGTCTATAGTCAAGTTTGTGGAGTTTGCAGGGAGTTAAGAAGTGGTTTGAAATTCTAGGTGGTGGGTCCCAATTCTAGTCCTCTAAGATAGTCAAAGGAAAAGCCTAAGGCTAGATCCTAAGTACTAGAGAGAAGAAGAGAAGACCTCATCAAAAATGAGGTCAACAGAAGACACTTAAAAAAACTCTCGATAATGATCAGTGGTTTTTCTCTCAAGAATTTCAAAGTTTAAATTTTCAAACAATTGGATTTTGGAAGTTTCAATAGAGAATGGATCAAATTTGGAACAGTTATTTTGAGTGTCCAAAGGAAGAGAACTAGGAGAAGCTATGGATCCAAGAAGAATCTTGGCAACTTCCCAAACTATCATATTGTTTGGCTTCAATTTGAGAGTTTATTTAATGTTGCAATCCTACCAATTTAAATTAATTAGGACTTATATTCGTATGACATGATCATACAAATAACCTCGAAGATGTGAGGGTTTATGTCGTACCAAATGACTACCTCGGAGTCCTAAGACCGGTTAGGGCTTAATTTACATAACATGATTACGCAAATGCCTAACGAAAAGTTGAGGATTTATGTTGCACTAGGAAAACTACCTCGAGATCGTATGGCTTGGTTATTTAATTCTAAGAAAGGCTTTGCTGAAGTAGACACAAGTTTTGCTGATGAAGATGGCCGTGCAGCCCACTATGCTCCAAGCTCCTTGTTGTTACAAAAGGTTTAGTTTTAGAAGGTGAAAATCAGGAGATGAGAGAAGTATTTTGGTTTATAAAAGTCTTAAGTTTTAGATATCTTAATGTTTTAATTAAAACAAATCTTAAAGTTGATTAACCAGGATCGATTAAGATTCCACGGTTCCGTCATCCCGGCACCGCTATTTTCATCGGATTCACTTAGTCCAAATGAATTTGCTAAACTCAACTGAATGAGTTCCACACTTTCATTTAGATCGTGGGAAATCTCGTTAGCAACACGTGGGTTACATCATTCGAGGTATTCCCGATCATCCAACGAGACATTTAATTTAATTGTAGTTGTAGTTTTGTTGTTCTGTTTGTGATTAAATTTTGAGTTCTTTTATATTTTTTTGATTGTTGTAGCGGTGAATTTTATCTTGTATTGATTTTTAATTTAGTTTTGGGTTTCAGTTTTTGGCTATCCTAAAAATTTTGGTTTTCATGCAGGGTGACATTCTTGTTTAACATGCAAGAGAAGTACAGTGCAGGTAAATAAATCGCAATAAAATAAAAGCGTACCTGGTGGATCTTCTCGTCATTCCCGGCTGCACTTAAAACACATGTCAGAGCATTTAAATATTTGCAAGAAATACATAGGTAAAGCTAAGGGAAGGTTCTGGTTGTCTACTAAGATCCTTATCCTATTGCTAGTCACTTCCTATGACGTCTAGGTTCTTGTGTTTTGTTAAGGATGATTTTCTTTACCAAAGAGTAATTAAGTTCAATTGTTCTTCTAAATAACCTCATCATATTGAGAAAGTGTTTAGGAAGAGTCCTAAACATCTTTTCAATGCTTTTGGGTTTATTTTGAGTCCAAATGAATTTCATTGTACAGGTGAATTGATCATTCAAAAAGTTTAGTTAAGTTTTGTCTCTTGCTCAGTGAACTTGGACATTTGATTGTCCGATGAGTGAAGTGACATTTCACTTGATACTTTATTTAAGAGTTATAATAATGAAAGTCTTTAGGGGAAATTAGTTTGTTAAATAATTTAACCGTTTTGATTAAGGTTGAATTGATGATTTAAGACAATCCAATTTAATAGTAAGGTTTTAGATTGATTCTTAAATGTTTTAAAATCATTTAGGTTGAAAGAGGTATTTAAATTATTTATTTCCATTGAGTTTTGATAATTAAAATTTGTTTTAAACATTTTAAATTGATCTTAATTGTAACTTGTTTTGAGATTAACTTTTAACATTTCAAATTTGTTTTAGGTTAAGTTTTAAGTGATTTCAAATTAGCTTTAATGTTTTAGGTTTACCTTACTTTATTCATTAGATCATTCAATGTTTTAAAGTTTTAATTTAATTAAGGATTATTTATTTCAATTATCATTATGTCTTAGAGTTAATTAAGAGTTTGAATATTATTAATACATTTAGGGACTTTAAATTAAAGAATTGACATCTTCCTAAGTCATATCCCTAATTTTAATAATCCAAAATTTTAATTATTCTTCCAAAATTTAAATGATTTAGTTAATCAAAGTTTCATTTTTTTATGTTGTAGGTGATTAAATGGGTTTCTACCTCTTAATTCCCTAAGTTTCAATCTTCCAAGAAAAAATTAAGATCAGATATTTTACCCTCCCTTTGATTAGGCTTAAAGTATTAAGTAGGGTTAAAATCCCTTAATTATCTTTATGCCCTCTTAAGCATATTCATTTCATAACTCACTAAATTGAGCTTAAATGAACTTGAAATTTTTATTTCACTTCACTCACATGTCAATTAAGACATTAGTGGAGAAAATGTGATTTTTTCCATTTTTAGTTTAATTTATGTAATTATCTTAATGAAAAATAAGGGTTTTCAATGAAAATTCAACAACATGACCAAGGTAAGGTTTCTATCCCTAGGAAAATTATGGCATGTTCCTATTGACCAGGGGACCACTTGGACTAATTTTGGTGATTTTTTTATTTTTATTTTATTTATTATAATTATTTCAAGTTTTAGGGTAATAATTAATTATAAAATAAAATTAATGTTAAAAATTGGGTTTTATATTTTTCATAAATCTCCCTGACCTCAAGGAACTTAGAGAAGCAAATTTTATATTTTTCTGATTTTTCTTTGATTTATTAGAATTATTTTAGTGGGTGGTTAAGGAAATTCATTTTTAAATATTAAAAATTATTCTATTCCTTTAAAAATTCATATTTTAACTTAGAGATTTAGAAAAAATATTTTGATGGTTCCTAAGTAATTAGGAGACCAAATGTGATGTTTTGGTGAATTTATATATTTTTGTGATTTTTTTATAATTTTTAATTATTAAATATTTAAAAATGATTAAAAATCAATTTTTTATGAAAAATGTAATTTTATTTTTCTTGGACTCCTCTTATCATAGAAAACTCCCAAATTTAATTTGGTGAAATTTTGAAATTTATTTTGGGTTTTATGAATTTTTTAATTTTCAAAAAAGCTATGTCACTTAATTATTTCATTTAATAGGTTAAACTAATTCCAATTGACTTGAAATTTTTATGTGAGGTTCTCCGTATCCTAAGAGATAGTGGAGAACAGATTTCAAGTGATTTTAATGTGTGGTTACTCCTAATTAATTAAAGTCCATTTTTAAGTGTTTAGGCTAATTAAGGTTATTTTTTAAGAATTAAATCAAGCCATAATTTACCTTGGGTCCTCTGGTCCAGAGATACTTCCCCTAATTTTTTTAGATTTTATTAACCAACATGCTAATTATTGGAATTAAAATATCAAAACAGACACATAAACTTGAAAAATAGATAACTTGCTACAGAGATAGCCTTTGGCCTTGGAAAATTCAAGGAATGTTTCCAAGATCAGAGGCTACAAAAGCCCTATGGTCACATGTCATTGTGAATTGTATGCATGAATGGAGAATTAAAATATTTAAAGTAGTATTAAATTAATTAAAAATAAAATACTTAACAAAATAACTTAATTCTTTTTCCACATTAATCTCCTCTGTTCACTGAGCAAGAGGGTATTTTTCTTTTATTTTTATGATTTTTCTATGCAAAGTTATGCATTTTTAAAGTTTGCTGAATTAATTAAATAGGAAAATCCCCTATTTTTCTACTTATCCAGCGCGGCACCGAGTCATCCTAGGCAGCTCCAAAGACACACGCATCACTCTGCCATTTGACGCCGCCATCTGACTGGGATGCCACGCGGCCCGCTGTTCCGCTCCGTCTTCTCATCCGGCTTAATCTCCACCATCCATCTAATACATGCACGAATGGACGACATCCTTTCATCGTCCCCAGTCGTTCTAACCTAAGAACCGTCCATCTTTTAACCCTAAGATCTAACTCGATACTCGACCTAATTACATGATCTTAGGCTCTATGAACTCGTCTCAACAAGATGAACACATCTATATGGCTATGATGCTTTGAAATTAACTCAAAAAAAATAGAGAATCAAAACAAGCTCTAAGGAAGGAGGAGTTCAATACCTTGGCTTTGAGAAGTGAATCTTCAATCAGAGGGGCTTGGCACATTTGTTGGAGTCCAGGGAAGCTAGGGATGAAGCCTGGAGTTGTGGTGAAATGCCTAGGTATGATTTCCGCCAAACCCGATTTCAAGCTTTGGTCTACAGCACAAATGGGTGGCCTGGTGAGGGGGCTTCCACTGGGGAAGTTCTTCTCTTGGTCTGGTGATGGTGTAGGGTCGATCAATTTGGGGTTATTCTCACTGTGGTGAAGTGTTCTATTTTGGCCAGAGAATTGAGCTCTGAAATTGAGCTCAATCAATGGGGATTGTGTGAAGAGTTTGGGATCAATTTTCCCGAGTTTGGTTAAGGTTCAGTGCATCAACCCTTTTGGGTGTGGAGGTGGTGGTTTTTAAATAGCCATGGTTAGAGGGCTTCCCAGGATCAATTTAGGGCTGGGATCAGCTGCTTAGGGGAGGAGAAGAAGAGCTCCAGTGACCATTGGTCATGGGATAGCTCAGCAAGGTGAAATTTGAATTTTTGGCTCACATGGAGCTCTCGGCCATGGGTTTTTCTTGTGACCCAGGTGGTGGTCCAGCCAGGCATGGGTCACCATCTGACTTAGTGAGTTCAGCCATGGGGTTTGGTACAAGCAATGAAGGTTGGCCATGTGTAAAGAGATTGATTTAAGTGGAATGGGGGGAGAGTGCATTTTGGGTCCAAATGGGTCAAATGCATGGATTTAGGTTTGGTGCACCCACCAAGGGGACTGTGGGTGTTGTGGGGGTCAGGTGAGTCAGCTGGCTTAGTGGGGAGAAGTCTCCATTTAAGTACATTTAAGTTTAAGCAAGACTTAGAGGAGTCATGAAAAGGCTTAATCACCCTTAAGAGAATCATTAAAGGACTCCCTCCCTTTTCCACTTTGGGTATGGTGAAGTGGAAAGATTTCCCATGGCTATCATGTGGCTTGTGCATGGCTCCTTGGCTCACATTTGGCTTGTGAATGGCTTGGCTTAATTTCATGAAAATAGCTTTTAGGATTTTTAACATTTTGGGGTGACTTTGGCATGAAGCTTGATTTAGATTTATTTGATGATTGATTTAGAACTTAGGGGATGATATCAATTAAAGGGATGATGAGAAAAATGCCACATGGGCTTTAGAATAGATTTTGGGCTTTTTAAATTTGGTGGAGATGAGCTTTTAAAATATTTTAGGGAGATGGGTTTTTAGGTTTTAAAATAAACTTTTGGATAAAAATTTGGTAAAAGTTTGTGCCAAATAAATGTTTCAAAATGTTTAAGGAGGTGTGAAAAAGAGTTTTCAATTTTATTTGGGTCTTGATTTTGGGCTTTGGGCTTGTTTGGGTTCATGGTTGGTTTAGGCCAATTTGGGGGATTTTGCTTTGAGTTAGTCTTGGGAGAAATTTGAGTCCAAATATTGGGAAAATTAATGTAGAATTTTGTTTATAGGGATGTTAGGAAGGTTTCAAAACAATTTTTGGGAAAATTGGGTAACATTTGGGTTTAATTTGGGATGGATTAGGTTAGTTGGTCACTTTTGGGCCTTAAGGGCCACTTGGAATTTTTTGATCAAATTGGGTTAAATTGACAAAAATGGGGTATGTGTTAGTTTAACAAAATGATGTGGATAATATTTTGGAATTTTTGGGATTTCTTAAGAATTTTTTGAATTTTTGGAATTTTAGGCTATTTAGGGTACAAGGAGGGTACATGAAGGGTATTGGGGGCTATTTTTGGAAATTTTGGTATATTTGGTCATGAATGATCAATTTGAGTGGCGGAGAATGTTCAGGATTGATTTTAAGGAATTTTGGTAGTTTAGGAAATTTTGGAAATTTCAAGGGTATTTGGTAGGTTTGGTGGGTTTAGGACCCCGGGGGTCAAAAAATTGAAATTTTAAAAAAAAAAGAAGGTTGATTAAATGTGGGTAAAATGAAACCATTTTGGTTGAGCCATGAAGCCATGTTAAGCTCACAAGAGCCATGAGAGGACTCATTTTTGGCACTCGATATGTTCTTCCTAATCCTCTTAGCTAGGGGCTTAGGGGTTATGGTCCATCCATATGATTTTCCTACATGAGTCAGGAAGCCAACCTGGGTAAGAGTGACTTTAGAGTTTGAAATGTGTGTAGGAGTATGGTGTGTGCATGCCAGACCTCACCAAGACCAGGCCACCCAGGGTTATCCTAAGGCTTGAACATCCTATAGGAATTCATCCTTGAACCTCCACATTCGACTTTTAACCTTCCAAGGAGACTTGGAGGTTTATGATCATCTCGTGGGGTTCAAGAAGAGTTAAGAGGTGTTTGAATTTCTAAGTGGTGGGTTCCATCTCTAGTCTTCTAGGATAGTCAAGGAGAAATTCTATGGCTAGATCCTAATCACTAAGAGGAAAGAAAAGACCTCACCAAAAATGAGGTCAACAGCCGCCACCCACTACTATGAGAGTGGTGAGGAGTTTCTTAGGACACGTTGGATTTTACAGGCGATATACTAAAGATTTTTCTAAAATTACTAAACCTTTATGCCAACTTTTAGAAAATGATAGAAAGTTTGATTTTAATGATGAATGCTTAAGAGCTTTCGAATTATTAAAAGAGAAATAAATCAGTGCACCTATAATTGTTTCACTCAATTGGGAGAAACCATTTGAACTTATGTGTGATGCTAGTGATTATGCAATCGGAATAGCATTGGGGCAAAGGCATGATAAAATTTTTAAAGTCATTTACTATGCTAGTAAAACTCTTAATGAGCCTCAAATTAATTATACCACAACTGAAAGAGAATTATTAGCTATAGTGTTTGCTTTTAAAAAATTTAGACCGTATTAAATTGGAGCTAAAAGTATTATGCATACAGACCATTCAGCTATCAAATATTTAATGTAAAAGAAGGATGCGAAACCTAGACTTATTAGATGGATACTTCTTCTGCAAAAGTTTGATTTTATGATAGTTGATAAGAAGGGAGCTGATAATCAAATAGCTGATCATCTATCCAGAATAGACTATGATAAATTATCTTAATTTGAAAAGGAAATTACTGAAATTTTCCCTGATGAGAAATTTTATAATATTATGCAAAATAATTTGTCGTGGTATGCTGATATTGTGAATTATATTGTAAGCAATATTGCACCACCTGATTTAACAAGACAACAACAAAATAAGTTTAAATATGATGCAAAATTCTATTTTTGGGATGAGCCCTATCTATATAAATAGTGTAAGGATCTGATTATTAGGAAATGTGTGCCACAAGAAGAAAAAAATTGATTATTCAATTATGTCATGATTCTGAATTTGGAGGTCATTTTGGTGTTGATAAAACTGCTTTTAAGATTTTACAATATGGATTTTATTAGCCTACTCTTTTTAGAGATGTTTATAAATATATTAAATCTTGTGATCGATGACGAAGAGTAGGTAATATCTCTAGAAGAAATGAAATGCCTCTAAAATATAATTTGGAAGTTGAAATTTTTTATATATGGAGATTAGATTTTATGGGACCATTTACTCCATCATTTGGAAATTTATATATATTGGTTGCCGTTGATTATGTCTCAAAATGGATTGAAGCTATTCCTTTACCAAGATGTGATGCTCGGAGTGTTTCAAAATTTTTAAAGAAAAATATATTTAGAAGGTATGGAATGTCGAGCGTGATCATAACTGATGGTGGATCCCATTTCAGAAATAATTGAATTAAGAGATTAATTGAGAAATATCATAGAATCTCTACTACTTATCATCCCAAAAAAAGTGGTTTAGTAGAAGTGTCTAATCGTGAAATTAAAAGAATTTTGGAGAAAACTATGGATTATCATAAATTAGATTGGTCTACTCGATTAGATACTGCTTTATGGGCTTATAGAACTGCTTTTAAAACCCCTATTGGAATATCTCCTTATAGACTAGTATTTGGTAAGAGATGTCATTTACCAGTTGAATTGGAGCATAAAACATATTGGGCGATAAAAGAGTTGAATTTTAATTTAAAGAATGCTGGAGAGAAAAGATTTATGCAATTTAACGAATTGGAAGAGATTAGAAATGCATCTTATCATAATGATAGGATCTATAAAGAGAAAAGAAAATTATGGCATGATTGGAAGATATTGAAAAAGAACTTGGAAAATGGATAAAAGGTTTTATTATACAATGCAAAATTGAAGTTATTTTCTGGAAAGCTCAAGTCTAGATGGTTAGGACCTTTTACAGTTGTAAAAGTTCATTCTTTTGGAGCTGTTGATATTAAAGATCCTGATACTGGAAACATATTCAAGGTTAATGGGCATCGATTAAAGCCTTACTTTGATAGGTTTCAACCTGATTTTGAAGAGGTTTTAATATTGAGTCATCTCGATTAACTGAACGGTTTTTCGGGCTGATGATGTTAAACCAATCGCTTTATGGGAGGTAACCCATATGTATCTTTGTGGTGTATTTGCTTGTTTTTGTAGTTGTACCATTTTAGATAGTTATTTTTGAATCCTAATTACTCCTAAATAATTTAAAAAATTGATAAATGATGGATCGAATCGAGATATAGGAATATTTTGGATCAAACAAAGTTCGGTGAGAAATTTTGACCACTGGCGCCGCTGGCGACCTATCTTTTCTGCCCTACCGAACTTGTCTATTTTAGCATCGCTGTCGCCCTGTCGAGCGCCACCGGCGCCCAAAATCTGCTTGACGGTTTTTAAGTTTTAAAATGTGAGTTTTGGCGGGATGTTCATCCTTATAACTCCCTAAACTCTATTTTTGACTTCTTAACTCCAGAAAACGAAAACCACCAATCCCAATTTGTATCCTATGGATTCCTTTCCCATTGAAACCCCTCGATTTCATGTTTTCAACCGAAGGAAGTTCATAAGTTTTGAAGCGCAACATTTTTTCAACAAAGTAATGATGAAAAGAAGGATTATCAAGGAAAGAGGCTTCATAAATCGAGGTATGGATAATCCTACTACTAGAATTGAAAAAATTATTAAAGAGAGATGATGAGAAGTGCTTTGCTACACCACCGCTGCCGTTGTTGTTCCCGTCGTGAAAGATTTTTATGCAAATCTTCACGGGATCAATCAAGGGGTCGTATTTGTGCGTGGTAGATTTGTGTAATTCACTCCTACACGAATCAACAATCTCTTTATGATCGAGAACGTACCTATTTACCATTATTCTAATTTCAATGCCACGAAGGATAATATGAATGATGTTTATCGATATCTGATGGATGAGAATGAATAATGGGAAGTTGGAGAGAATGGATATATTAGCATCCCATCTGCATCTCTTAATCCAGTATCGAAACAGTGGAATTACTTTATTTTGGCAAAGTTATTTCCAACATTGAAGATTAGCAAAGTAACCAAGGAAATTGCCATTTTGAATTTTAGTATTCAAACTGGGAGGTCGGTTAACATTGGTAATATTATTGTGAGATCAGTACTTGGCTTAATTCTGCATGGCTCTAAATATGGGCTTGGACACCCGTCCACCATATTTCTGTTATGTAGTCAGTCACAGGTTCCGTATGAAAGTTGAGAAAAAGTTCTTCTTACATGGAGGCCTATTGATCCAACTAATCCCTACGACTACCAGACAGTTGGAGATGAGGATGACATGAATTTACTTGCTGATCAACCAACGCAGAATTCACAGCTGATTCAACCCTATTTTCCTGAAGGTTCCAGGATGATATTGCAGAAGATCAAATAGTTGGAGAAACAGGTACAGAACGTTATGAATGTGATTAACAACATTTCTGATTTGTTCGATCATATAGATTGGAGAATGAAAGAGCAATTTGATCACACTGGTTGAATTGAGATGGACTTGTTCAATCTTATGAAGAAGAACGTCGTGATTGCTGAGGAATCATCTAACGAATTTCCATTTCGTCCATTCTATAACTTGTTTGTGTATCAGCAATCAATTGGAGACATTAGAGGAGAGAATAGTTCTGAAACTGGTGTGGAGTAATTATTGGATTCTACCTATGTATGTTGTGTGTTTAGTTTGCTTTGCTTAGTTATGTTTGGTTTGTGTAGTATTTGCTTTGAGATTTGAACTTGGATTTGGATGTGTTTACTTTCATTGTGTGCTTAGATCTTAGTGCTTGCCTATCGTAGAGTACCTGCTACACTAAAAATCTAAGAGTAGTTGGTTTGAATGAACATATTTAGTGTCTTTGATGTAACTTGGATTTTATATATATAAGATTGTTGTGTGTTGTTTGTGTGAAGAATTGTGTTAATTACCGATTATGGGATGATGTAAATGCTTATTGAAGTGTTAAACATCATTGTGGACATCGAAACGATCGAAATTATGAAAAAATTTTCAGACCCTGAAAATATTTTGGACTGGCGCCACTGGCGCCCAAATCCAGAGAGTTTACCCATTTATTTTAAATAGAGTGCCGCCGGCGCCCGAACCCAGAAAAAGGTCTAAAACCCTCTATTTCGTGATTTTTGCCCTGAAACCCGCAAATTTTTCCATTTCCTTCGTCTTCCTCCTCCATTTTCACGATTTTGAAGATCTAGGGCTTGCTAGATCTCGGATTTAAGGAGTTTTCAAAGCTATTCGACACCGGATTTGCACTTCTCTTGGTAAGAGCTTCACTTTAATTTAAAATTTTTAGATTTTCACCATGGAAATCTCTCACATTGCCTATGGTGGAATTTTTGGAGTTTTAAAGAAATTTTGAGATTTCCATGATGAAATTTGCTCTTACTTACTTAAGATAGTGTTTGAAGTTATTACATTTTGAATTTGGGATTTATTGGGATTTTCTTGCAAATTTTAGAAATTCACATGGCTCCAAGAGGGAAGAGGAAATTGGATTTTGATGAGGAGAGGTTTGTCAACATTAAAGCCAAATTTCGCTATAATTTTATCTTTCACAACAAGAAATGTATCCAGGATCGAGCTTTTGATAGTCCTGGTGGATCTGTAGAACAATTAATTGCAGAGTGAAACTGGGAGCGATTTTGTTTTTTCACTATGAATGTTGTTGTGGGAGTTGTTAGAGAATTCTATACTAACGTACCCTGGACTGAGACTGAGTATGTGCTTGTTAGAAGAAAGATGGTTGAGTTTACTCCTTAGTGCATCAATGCTTTCTATCAGACTCGGGAACCATTCGTGTGTGAATTTGAAAAGTTTGACACTAGGAGGGAGAATATGAGAGAAGTTATTACTTTTTTGACTGACGGGCGAGGAGAATGGAAAGTAAGTCAAAAATAGTTGATAAATTTCCCCGCCTCCACTTTGAATGTTGCTTCAAAAGTTTGGCATTATTTCATTTCTGCAAGACTATTACCATCTTATCACCATAACGAAGTTACTAGAGATAAAGCGATTTTGAACTACTGTATACAAAAGATGAAAAAGATTGATATTGGGACTATTATTTACAAGAATATTCAGACAATTGCTAGAGGCGAGACGACTGGAGGATTAGGACATCCTGCTTTAGTTTATGCCCTATGTGTTCAGTCTGGAGTGGAGTTCAGTAGTTGTGAAGAGGTGGCTATACCATTGAGGCCTATTACAAAGAATATTATTCGTACTTATGAGTCTCATGTGGGAGCCAGAGCTAAGCGTAGGAGTACTGATATTCCTACTACAAGTTATGATGTACCATCTACTTTTGAGCCGCCTACCTTATCTAATATTATGGAGCAGTTGAGATTACAGAGTGCTCGTGTGGAAAAGAAAAGAAAAGAAAAATGTTTATGAGGAGAAGCTTGAGGAGATGTCTAATCAAAAATTGGCTTCACTTGAATCAACTTAAAGGAAGAGCTTGATTTCATTTCTGAATTTATGTTTAAAGTACTAGCCTACATTCTAATGAAGTTTACATGAACTCCTTTTTCACATAGTTTTTTAAGGCACACTTAATGTGATAAATTATGGTTCATCTTAAAATAAATAGAAGACTAGAACTCTTAGTCTTAATTATTGAATATTCTTATATCTGTAATGTTGACCTGAGTTATTAAACTTTTTTCTGAAAATCTAACCACTATATTCTTCTAAATGAAAAATTTTAGCGTCTTACAATTGAAAAGTACATTGCCTAGAGTTATAATTTATGTAGTAAAAATACTACTTGAGGACAAGTAAAAGTTTATGTTTGGGGGATTCTGATGGACTGAAAATATATACAGTTTTTACTATCTAATTTTACCCTTTTTTGGTGATATTGCACTTTAAAGAAAGGTGTTTTTTATGATTTGTTGCAGGTATGATGATTTTAGGTGATTGGAGTGAAAAGAAGCAAAAAGGAACGAATCCAGAGCAAAAAGGAGCAAAAAGGAGCACAATGATGAAAAAGTGTTCTGGCGCCGCCAGTGTCAGAATCCAGAGAGCACAGAATTAAATGGCACACCGCCGGCGCCCGAAGTCAGTTGAGTTCAAATTTGAAGAGTTTTGGCAACTTTTTGAAGGGATGCCTATGGAAACTCTTGGGATTTCGTCCCTATCTTATAAGTAACTATTTTTGGATGAAAATAGGGGGCTTTTTTAGTGATTCTAGAGTAGTTTTAGTGAGAGTGAAGTATTAGGGTTTAGGAGTAGAGAGTGTAGTGTGAAGGTTTGAGAGTAATTCTTCTCTAAGGAAGGGAGGAGAAGAGGTAAAGTGAGAGATTGCTTCTTCCTTTCCATTCTAAAGAGAGAATCAATTGTTGTAAAGAAGAAGAGAAGAGGATTCAAAGGAACTTCAAGGGAATTACATAGGGGAAGAGAAAGTGATAAGTTGTATTTTCTTTTGTGGTTTGTATGACTTTTCTTTTATATATAAAATCCATCTTTTATTATATCTTTGGTTGCGTTGAAAAGAAAGGGGTGGATGTCAATGTTGAGGAGTCGCCATTTTGTCTAATATTAGCCTAATTTTATTCCTATGAATCCTATAAAGGATTTGAAGAATTTAGGACTAATAGTAGAAAAGGATGTTTATGATAATCCTTATATGAGAATATTCTAGAATAACATATCCTAGAATTTTCATATAAAGAAAATCATGAAAAACCATAGATTTCTATCGTATGTTCTTTTAGATCTCCTATAGAAGCGAGCTTCAATAGTTAATTACATCTTAAACAATTTGTAATTGTTCAAGAAAAATTCTGATTAATGTCGATCATTTGTTTTTTAAAATTTTATTTTTTAAGGAGAGATGTACCCACTATCAATCCTAAATGTTATGTCATATTTATCATTTTATGGTTAAAGTTTTGGTTTTGTTTTCCATGTCGTTATTTTGTTTTGTTTTGTTGAAAATGTTATGTTTGGTGGCTATCCTAAAAGTTTTGGTTTTGTTTTCCATGTCGTTACTTTGTTTTATTTTGTTGAAAATGTTATGTTTGGTGAATATCCTAAAATTTTTTGGTTTTGTTTTCCATGTCATCCTACAAAACAAAGTTAGCACACCCTAAAACATGCAAAGGAAATCTAAACGAAATTGTCATCGTTTTAATGATCCTGCAAAACAGAGTTAGCACATTTTAAATAAATTAAACATAATTAAATCTAATTATTAGATTTATTTGTGAGGTTTAGATTCAATGTCATTTGATTCTTTAGGTTAATTTAAACTTAATTTGAATTTTAATATTTTTGAACTTAATATTCAAATAAATTCAATTTAAGTTTAATTTCATTGAACTTTTTTTTTTTTTTTGATTTTATATTTTGAGATTGATTTAAATTTGGAATTTGATTTAAATTTTAAATTAAGGTTAGATTCTTAATTTGAAATTTTAGTTGTCTTGATGTTTAAATTGATTTAGAATTGACCTTCTATGATGTCAAGAAGATATCATTATTTATTTATTTTTGTTATTTTGTTTATGATTTCCTTTTGTTTTAAATATTGGTTTTGTAGTCATCTTAATTATATCTTGTCATGTCATTTTGTCATTTATTTGTTTTGGTTTAGTGTCATGTTATCATGTCGTTGTATGTTTTTGTTTATGTTGATGTCATGTTTATGTTTAAATTAACTTGGGTTTATGTTGAATTCAAGTTAAATTTTGGGTTGAACCTAAGATTTAGGTTAACTTGAGTTCAAGTTAGATTGAACTCAAATTTGATTAAGTTTAGGTTAGGTTCAGTATAGGTTGAACCTAAGTTTTAAGTTCAAGTTAGATTGAACTCAAGTTTGGTTAAGTTTAAGTTAAGTTAGGTTCAATATGAGTTGAACCTAAGGTTTGGGTTAATTTGAGTTCAAGTTAGATTGAACTCAATTTTGGTTAAGTTTAAGTTAAGTTAGGTTCAATATGGGTGGAACCTAAGGTTTAGGTTAACTTGAGTTCAAATTAGGTTGAACTCAAATTTGATTAGGTTTAGGTTAGGTTCAGTATAGATTGAACCTAAGGTTTGGGTTAACTTGAGTTCAAGTCAGGTTGGACTCAAGTTTGGTTAATTTTAAGTTAAACTCAGTTCAATATGGGTTGAACCTAAGGTTTTAGGTTAGCTTGAGTTCAAATTAGGTTGAACTCAAATTTTATTAAGTTTAGGTTAGGTTCGGTATAGGTTGAACCTAAGGTTTGGGTTAACTTGAGTTCAAGTTGGATTGAACTCAAGTTTGGTTAAGTTTAAGTTAAATTAGGTTCAATATGGGTTGAACCTAAAGTTTAGGTTAACTTGAGTTCAAATTAGGTTGAACTCAAATTTGATTAAGTTTAAGTTAACTTAGGTTCAATGTGGGTTGAACCTAAGGTTTAGGTTAACTTGAGTTCAAATAAGGTTGAACTCAAATTTGATTAAGTTTAGGTTAGGTTCAGTATAGGTTGAACCTAAGGTTTGGGTTAACTTGAGTTCAAGTCAGGTTGAACTCAAGTTTGGTTAAGTTTAAGTTAAATTAGGTTCAATGTGGGTTGAACCTAAGGTTTTAGGTTAGCTTGAGTTCAAATTAGGTTGAACTCAAGTTTGATTAAGTTTAGGTTAGGTTCGGTATAGGTTGAACCTAAGGTTTGGGTTAACTTAAGTTCAAGTTAGATTGAACTCAAGTTTGGTTAAGTTTAAGTTAAGTTGGGTTCAATATGGGTTGAACCTAAGGTTTAAGGACTAATTAAACGTAATTTTGTTATGTTTAATTAAAGTTAATGGATTACTTAAACCTATTATAAATAGGGCTTAAGGATTAATTAGATTAGACTTAATTGGAGTTTAAAGGTTACTTAAGCCTAATTTAAGTAAAGTTTAAAGGTTAATTAAGTCTAATTGGATTAGAATTAATTATCATTTTATGGTGTTAAATCTAATGTGATTAAGGCTTATCAAGGTTTAATGGGGTCTAATTGATGTCTTAGACATAATTAGGGTTTACTAAGTTAAACCTAATGTGGTTAAGGTCTAACTTGGTTTAATTAGGTCTAATTGGTGTCTTGAACCTAATTGGGGATTATTAAGTTAAACATAATGTGGTTAAGGTTTAACTTGGTTTAATCAAGTCCAATTGGTGTCTTAAACCTAATTGGGGTTTATTAAGTTGAACCTAATGTGGTTAAGGTCTAACTTGGTTTAATTAGCTCTAATTGGTGTCTTAAACCTAATTGGGGTTTATTAAGTTAAACCTAATGTGGTTAAGGTCTAACTTGGTTTAATTAGGTCTAATTAGTGCCTTAAACCTAATTGGGGTTTATTAAGTTAAACCTAATGTGGTTAAGGTCTAACTAGGTTTAATTAGGTCTAATTGGTGTCTTAAACCTAATTGGGGTTTATTAAGTTATACCTAAAGTGGTTAAGGTCTAACTTGGTTTAATTAGGTCTAATTGGTGTCCTAAACCTAATTGGGGTTTATTAAGTTAAACCTAATGCGGTTAAGGTCTAACTTGGTTTAATTAGGTCTAATTGGTGTCTTAAACCTAATTGGGGTTTATTAAGTTAAACCTAATGTGGTTAAGGTCTAACTTGGTTTAATTAGATCTAATTGGTGTCTTAAACCTAATTGGAGTTTATTAAGTTAAACCTACTGTCGTTAAGGTCTAACTTGGTTAAATTAGGTCTAATTGGTGTCTTAAACCTAATTAGGATTTATTAAGTTAAACCTAATGTGGTTAAGATCTAACTTGGTTTGATTAAGTCTAATTGGTGTCTTAAACCTAATTGGGTTTTATTAAGCTAAACCTAATGTGGTTAAGGTCTAACTTGGTTTAATCAGGTCTAATTGGTGTCTTAAACCTAATTGGGGTTTATTAAGTTAAACCTAATGTGGTTAAGGTCTAACTTGGTTTAATAAGGTATAATTGGTGTCTTAAACCTAATTGGGGTTTATTAAGTTAAACCTAATGTGGTTAAGGTCTAATTGGTCTCTTAAACCTAATTGGTGTTTATTAAGCTAAACCTAATGTGGTTAAGGTCTAACTTGGCTTAATTAGGTCTAATTGGTGTCTTAAACCTAATTCGGGTTTTATTAAGTTTAATTTGTCGTTTTAGACTTAATTATGGTTTAATTAGTTAAACTTAATGTGCTTAAGGTTTAACTTTAATTAATTAGGTTTAAATGATGTATTAAACCTAATTAAGGTTTTATTAAGTGCAATATGTCATTTTAGACTTAATTATCATTTGATTAGTTAAAATTAATGTGATTAACGTTTAACTTTAATTAATTAGGTTTAAATGATTTATTAAACCTAATTAAGGTTTTATTAAGTCTAATATGTCATTTTAGACTTAATTATGGTTAAATTAGTTAAACTTAATGTGATTAAGGTTTAACTTTAATTAATTAGGTTTAAATGATGTATTAAACCTAATTAAGGTTTTATTAAGTCTAATATGTCATTTTAGATTTAAATATGGTTTAATTAGTTAAACTTAATGTGATTAAGGTTTAACTTTAATTAATTAGGTTTAAATGATGTATTAAACCTAATTAAGGTTTTATTATGTTTAATATGTCATTTTAGACTTAACTAAAGTTTGTCATAAGTCTAGTGTAGACTAGACTCATTTTAAACTTAGTCTATTAAAGAAAATAGGCTAAGTTATAATAGGATAATTTTTAAGATTAAATTTATTAATTAAAAATAAAATTTAATCCTAAATTTTTGAAATATCATTTAAAATTGTTTAATGACTTAAAAATTAATGTCCTAGGGTCATTGTCTGTCACCCTAAAATTTCTAGTCATTTTCAAATTTATTTTCTTTAATTTCTAATTTTTATAATTATTTTTATAAATAATTACAAAGTAGCTTAGAAATTAAAGAAAAATATCCTAAAGAACTTTTCTCTCCTTAGAAAAATTAGGAGATGTGTTTCATAACAGAAACATAATTCTGTGAAAATTTTTATAATTTTTGGAAATGTAATTAATTTCTAATAATTAAATTAATCCAGAGAGTAATTAATTATTTAAAAATTAAATATTGAGAATAAAATTATGATTTTTGGTCTCATAATTTTCCTCTCTTCAAGAGCTTTCCAGAGGTATTTTTTTTTTAATTTTTGTGACCTCTGGATCAAAAGATATTAATTTTTGAAGTTTTCAAGGTTTTCTGGAAATTTATAATTCCAGAAAATCTGCGGAGCTGCCGCGTTTCCTCGGATCCGTCGAAGAGGCGGGAGGATGCCATGTGCGACACAGAACAGGAAACACGACGGGAGTCAATCAGCGTCGTCCATCCCAAAACACGGGAAAGGACGGCAGAGATAAATCCTCCATTAATTCAAAAAATTTCGAACCGTTAAACTTCAAAGATTAATATATCACTCATTTCTCAACGAAATTTAGTGATTTTTGAACCTATGGAATCATCTAGACGTATAGATTGTCTTTATACGGTGATGATACATTTCTAGGCTAGTAAAACCTATGATATTTCAAAAACATGAATTACTTTGGGGAAAATAATTTCATACCTTGGCCATAAGTGTATCAAGCTTGATCAGACCTTATGGCTGGCTTCTAGGACTCCTAAGGAAGATCTTTACTGCTCCAATTTGGTTTTATAGCTAGCCTTAGGGGAGAATTTTGAGAAAGTGGCTAATTTAGGCTGATTTTGAATTTTGATCAAATTGGCTTGACTGGGCTAACCTTATGGCTTGGGTTTGGTTGGGATAGATTGCTAAGGTTCCTGGGAAGAATTTTTGTGTTAGGGACTAAGTGGTTTGGGCAGCCTATGGGTCTCTACCAATTTTTTCTTCTTGTATAAGGGTTCATGTATGGGGTTTTTATAGCCATAGGGAGGCTTGGCTAAGCTTAAATCCATTTAGGGGAGGTGTTATCTGATGTCATGATTGAATTTCAGCTGGGGAATAAGTTAGATTCACTTCGCCAAGGTTAACTCATATTGAGTTTAGCTATGGTGAGAGCTTAACTCTTTCTTTGGCTTGCTTCCATTGGCTCATCCATGAGGTGGAGGGAATTTTATATTTGGGCTGAATTTTGTTCATCCAAGTCATGCATTAAATTTAGGGGAAATGTGACACTTAACCCTCTTATTCACTTCAAGCATGGTTTTGCCATGATTGCACTTAACCATGGGTTTAAATTTTGTCTCTCTCCCATTGGTTATGGAGGATTTGAGTGATGACTCAAGGTATGAAGGCTCTTCTCCATTCACCATTTCACTTAGGATTTAATAAGAGCATGACACATAAGCTCCATGACTCATTTCATGCATGATTTCATTATTACCTAATTTTATCAAGGTTGATGTTTAATCCATGCTAACCTCCTTTCTCATTGGATGCTTAGGGTAGTGATCAAAATTATTTTTAAAGTGGCTAGTTACCTCATCTTAGAGAGAGGTGACTCATGCTTTGAAATGAAGGGGAGATGATAGCTCATTTCATTTATCATAATTTTTTCATGATGGCCTTTAACCATGGTTAAAGGGTATGTTATGGTTTATTAATTTTTTGGATTATATAAAATAGATCATATGGATTATGTATAATCCATATGGTGTCATTAATGATGTCATTAATGGATTTAAAAATCAAATTCATTTAATATGTCATGCACGATGTCATGGGTAGAATTTCCATTTTTATGTCCTTTTAAATATAATTTCATTTTTAATTAATTATGTTATTAATTAAAAATGTTAGAAATTATTTTATTAACCAATTAATTAATCAAACTAATTTTAAATTAATTATTTGATTAGTTTTTTTGTCATTTTTATTTAAAGTTAGATTTTATGTCTTTTTTTTTAATTTAATTTTTATTTTAATTAATTATGTCATTAATTAAAATATGAAAATTAAATTATTGGTCCATTAATTAATCAAAAATAATTTTGGAATTAATTATTTGATTAATTTTATCATTTTTATTTCATTTAGGTGTATTTTGTCATTTTGTGACTTTTAATTTAATTTTCATTTTAATTAATTATGTCATTAATTAAAATATTGAAATCTAAATTATTAGTCAATTTAATTAATCAAAATGATTTTTTGAAATTAATTTGATTAATCCTTGTCATTGTGGGGTCTTAAACATGTCATTGGTTGTTTGATCAAAAATTGATCATTTTAACCAAAATTGATTTTTAAGTCATGTGTTCACTCATTGGGTCAATACGGTTGGTGATTGGATCTAGATTGGTTATTTTGACCAAAATTGTAATTTTAGGTCAAAAGGTTAACCTTAGGGGTCAACAGCGTCGATCATTGGGTCTGGATTGATCATTTTGATCAAAGTTGACTTTTTAGGTCAAAAGATTGACCTATTGGGTCAATAGGGTTGATCATTAGGTCTGGATTGACCATTTTGATCAAAGTTAACTTTTTGGGTTAAAAGGTTGACCTATTGGGTCAACAGGGTTGATCATTGGGTCTGGATTGACCATTTTGATCAAAGTTGACTTCTTGGGTTAAAAGGTTGACCTGTGGGGTCAACAGGGTTGATCATTGGGTCTAGATTGACCATTTTGATCAAAGTTCACTTTTTGGGTCAAAAGGTTGACCTATTGGGTCAATAGAGTTGATCATTGGGTCTGGATTGACCATTTTGGTCAAAGTTGACTTTTTAGGTCAAAAGGTTGACCTATTGGGCCAATAGCGTTGATCATTGGGTCTAGATTGACCATTTTGACCAAAGTTGACTTTTAGGTCAAAAGGTTGACCTATTAGGTCAACAGGGTTGATCATTGGGTCTAAATTGACCATTTTGATCAAAGTTGACTTTTTAGGTCAAAAGGTTGACCTATTAGGTCAACAGGGTTGATCATTGGGTCTAGATTGACCATTTTGATCAAAGTTGACTTTTTGGGTCAAAAGGTTGACCTATTGGGTCAACAGGGTTGATCATTGGGTCTGGATTGACCATTTTGATCAGAGTTGACTTTTTAAGTCAAAAGGTTAACCTATTGGGTCAACAGGGTTGATCATTGGGTCTAGATTGACCATTTTGACCAAAGTTGACTTTTTAGGTTAGAAGGTATTGACTCATTGTAAAAATGAGGTCAACAAAAGGGCCCCCAATATGTGTGGAATATTGTATAAGTATTCTGCACATATTGGCGTTGATCGAAGTGGTCTATAGAGATGTCTCGTAATAATCAGGAAAGGAGCGGGTGTCATATCGTTCTTAAGGAATCTTAGATATCTCATATGTTGGTTCTGAGGAGGAAAATCCTTTTCATGTCTGGAAAGGGACTTATATCTGATAATTGGGGAGAGAAAATGGTTTTTATATTCCATTTCTCGAAACGTCAATGTCAAGATTTGGTTAGAGGAAAGCCATGATTTCCGTGTCAGGAAATGATATACATCCAATAACCGGAGAGAAAATGGATGTCATATCTCATTTCTCAAAATGTCAATGTCAAGATTTGGTTAGAGGAAAACCATGATTTTCGTGTCAGGAAAGGGCATATATCCAATAACCGGAAGAGAAATGGATGTCATTTTCCATTTCTCAAAATGTCAATGTCAAGATTTGGTTAGAGGAAAGCCATGATTTCGTGTCAGGAAAGGGCTTACATCCAATAACTGGAAAGAGAAATGGATGTCATTTTTCATTTCTCAAAATGTCAATGTCAAGATTTGGTTAGAGGAAAGCCATGATTTCTGTGTCAGGAAAGGGCTTATATTCAATAACCAGAAAGAGAAATGGATGTCATTTTTCATTTCTCAAAATGTCAATGTCAAGATTTGGTTAGAGGAAAGCCATAATTTTTGTGTCAGGAAAGGGCTTACATCCAATAACTGGAAAGAGAAATGGATGTCATTTTCCATTTCTTAAAATGTCAATGTCAATATTTGGTTAGAGGAAAGCCATGATTTTCGTGTCAAGAAAGGGCTTACATCCAATAACTAGAGGGAGTGGCGAACTCACTAACACATTTGGTGGGGGTATCTGCTGGGGTTTGACCTGTATAGGTCGAATGATAATTCTCATGTTTAGCTATGACAAGTCATTCATTTTACCGTTAAAAATTTATTTTATTGTTTTTAGGACCTGCCGACACATCACAGACAATTGGGAACATATTTTTTTTAACATTTTATTTTATTTCCATAGATAATGTACAAAAGGGTCACTAGTACAGACCATTGCAGGAAAAGAAGTTAACAGTAGATATATGTACATATCATATAGCACGCATGCTAAAAAACACTGACATATCATATATCAAAAGCTTCCATATCATAGCATAACCTCAGATACTGTCAGACCATCTATAAATATTTTACACTCCAAGACATTATTTGTCAGACATGTCATAGGTGTTTGGACATTCATAGGGTCATGGTAGTTCTAAAAGTTTCAACCCTTCAAGTTCTGGGATGATTTGATATCCAACAGGTCGTTTATCTGGCTTCTTCCATCGCAGAGTGATCGAAATGCGTGGCCATTAACACTGGGTATACAGTGTTTCACGAAATCTGCACCATTTCATTGGAATAGGAGAACTGATCCTCGAGTTAAAAGGATACGACATGTACCTTCAAATTCTTTAGGCCCCAAGAATTGTATCTCCCTTCCAAATACGATGGAACAGCGATTCATGAATGACACGGTGCAAAATGGTCCCTCAAAATCGTGACTGTCAATGTGGGGAGGGATACAATCTTCTTCATCATATATGTGATAATGCAACAATCAGGAATACAGTCTACGGGTATGATCCCTCAAGTGACAAGATGTCTGATAATTTGAATTATTATAGTGGGCAGAGGATCGACTTGTTCATATCACAGGATTCCGGGAAGATTCCCATCTCTGTCTTTCGCATAATTATAACAGCACCCGTATTGAATGGTCTGCTTTCCTTTGCCTCGAATCCATTTACTAGGCTCAGAATAAGTTTTTCTTTTAAGACGCCCCGCTCTACCTTGGTTCTGGGTTTCTATTATATGATCGATAATGGCGGCTTGTTCATCTTCGTCAAATATTCTGGTGAACAATTTGAGGCCATCCAGAATGCTCACTGTTCTTTTGTTTATATGCTTGTACTGTTCAAAAGTTCTCCATTCAATAGCACGAATCTGTCGTACTTCTTCTCCGAAATGTTCCTTTTTATCATCTTTCTTATTTGGCATCTTGGGATTTTGAGTAGATGTAAGTGAGGATGAAGTGATAAACACTTTTTCATCCTGGTTTCTTTTTGCAAGGTCCAGGTTTGTCATTTCTGATGCAGAGTGTATCTCCTCGAATGGAGTGTCAATAGTCTGAGTTTTCAATTGACTAATGTCCTCCATATTTTGTTTCTCTTGCAATTATTTTTGACGTTTTAACCATTTATTACGGTTTCGTCTCTGTGCTTGAGTAAGTCCTGTCACCACATTATTTATGCCAGATGTAGATGCCCCTCGTACTGAAGTGGTCATGAACTCATGCTCGTCTGAGCTATCACTGACCTTAAAATCATACTCTTCAGGTTGTCGAAGTTTAAACTCTATCAAAGGTGTCTACATCTTAATTTCATTATGATTGACTAGGTAGAGTAGTGATCTGTGATATATAGACTCAACTTGTAATAGGTCAAAGTTGAAGTGAATCCTAGTTCCCTCGTCTATATGTCGCAGTCCAAGGCAAAAGTCATGTTATTTTGGAATGAGAAAAACAGTCTATCTTCAAGCATTTTTCCTGAAAATAATAAGACAAAATAATATTTTAGCCTTTTAAACATTTGTTCAATGAATAAAACAGATGTTATAAGACATAAAAAAAAGTCAAAGATGATTTTGAAAAGAAGAATTTATTGTCCCAGTTTATAAATAAGTCGTCAATCATTTTTTTTTTATGTTACGTAATATTTCTTCAGGAAACGGCCATTGATTGGAGACAGGATTCTTTCTCCTTAGCAATCTACCAGTTGGTAGGATCCTCTGGAATATGTCTTTTCAATTATGTACGGGCCCTCCCATATTGGTTCAAATTTACCGCCTACCTTTTGGTGAGCAAGTATAAGTCTTCGAAGAACTAAGACTAATTCACCGATTTAAAAGGTTCTAGGACGAACTAATTTGTCGTGGGCTAGTATCATTTTTGCTTGATATAGTTTGAGATTTTGTTGATCTTGTAGACGCTTACCTTCTAAATTTTCAAGTTCTTCAAGTCGTAATCTGGCATTTCCTTCTTGAGTTATTTTATTTGTTATCACAAACCTGAGAGAAGGAATTTGGACTTCCAATGGTAAAATAGCTTCAGAACCATATACCAAAGCAAATGGTGTAGACTGTGTTGGAGTTCAGTACGTAGTTCTGTAAGCCCAAAAAGCTTCTATTATTCGCTCATGTCATTATCTCGGGTTGTTGCTCAATGTCTTTTTCAAGATTTGAACCAATGTTTTATTGAAAGCTTCGGCTAATCCATTGGCCTTAGGATAATAAATTGTGGAATATCTCCAGTCAATCCCGTGTCTTTGGATAAAGTTATTTATTTTCGTGTTTTTAAAGGCCAATCCATTATCTGATATGACCCTTCGAGGAATTCCAAATCTATGAATGAGATGCGTCTTAAGGAAATGAAGGACTTGTTCTGCCTTGACTCTCTAAGTGGTGTCACTTCTGCTCACTTGGAAAAATAATCAGTAGCTGCTAGAATAAACTGATGTCCCTTAGATGATAGAGGATCTATAGGGCCCACTATATCGGTACCCCAACATTCAAATGGCCAAGATGCAATAGTTGGGTGTAGGACATTTGGAGGCTGGTGTAAAACTATCCCATGTATCTGACATTGATGGCATTTCCTTGCAATGTCAAGACAATCGGCCATCATTATCGGCCAATAATAACCCATTCTTTTTATTTTCATTTTCATTTTGGGTCCAGATTGATGTGCACCACATAAACCTGAATGGATTTCCTTAACGATCTCTTGAGCTTCGACTTAGTTTAAACATCTTAACCACATTTGGTCAAAAGATCGTTTATAAAGAATATCATTTATTAGAGCATATGATAATGCTCTCTGTTTGATTTGGTTGGCAATAGAAGTGTTTTCAGGTAGTTTTCCAGTTTGTAAATATTGAATGATTAGTTGTCGCCAATCATCCTTTTCGTCATTTATTGTCATTGTCATATTTTCACCGATTTTATACAGATTATCCATATCAATTTGAGAAAGAAATTGTCGTCCTCTTATAGAAATCAGTATGTCGTCTTCTTCTAGACAGGCAAACTCCTTTGCAAGTTTTGCCAAAGCGTCTGCTAGAGAATTATCTCGTCTTGGGATTAAGAAAAATGTCACGTCAGGAATTTTTTGAAGTAATTTCAGAGTGTAACTAGAATACTGTTCAAGTCGAGGTTTCAGAGTCTTATATTTGCCAGTGATTTGATTGATAATCAGCTGGGAGTCTCCATAGATATTGATGTTTTTAATTTCCAATAATATTGTTAATTCTAGACCGGTTATGAGCGCTTCATATTCAGCTTCATTATTTGTGCATGGTTCAGTCAGATGATAGGAAAAAGGCATCATCATTTTGTCTGGAGTAATGAAAAGTAATCCTACTCCAGCTTTGACTGGTATAATTGTTTGTTTGTCTTTGTCTTTCCATGCAGATGATGCTCCGTCAAAGTAGAGTTCCTATCGTTGCACGTTGGAATTTTTTATTTCTGATATTTGTTCATCAGGTAAATCATCATTAAGAGGTGATCCAGTCGGGATTGGATGTGCTGCTAAGAAATCTGCCAGAATTTGTCCTTTGACAGCACGTAACGGTACAAATGTTATGTCAAATTGGAGTAAGATTGTTGCTCATCTTGCTAATCTCCCAGAAAGTGTTGGTCGTGTTATTAAATATTGTAATGGGTTAACTCTTGAAATAAGAGTTACTTTATGAGAAAGCATATAATGCCTTAGGTTTTGAACTGCGAAGATTAAGGCTAAATAATGCTTCTCAATTGTCGGGTATTTTATTTCTATCGGAATTAAACAACGACTTAAATAGTATAATGCATTTTCTTTTCCCTCGTCATTTACTTGTGCTAATAAAGCACCAAGGGAATTGTCCAACGCTGCGGTGTAAAGAATTAGAGGTCTTCCTAATACAGGGGCTCCTAAGACAGGAGGGGTTGTCAGATATTGTTTGATGTTTTCAAAGGCGTGCTGTCGTTTTTCATCCCACACAAATTTGGTATACTTTCTAGTAAGGGCAGCAAGAAGTTGACATCTACCTGATAGATTGGAGATGAAACGTCGTATATATACTAATTTTCCTTGAAAGGATCTCAACTGGGTTAAAGTTTTAGGAGGAGGCATATTTAGGATAGCTTCAATTTTGAGAGGATCAATTTCTATCCCACAATGTCAAACTACAAATCCTAAAAATTTTCCTGAAGTGACACCGAAGGCGCACTTTAAGGGATTCATTTTAAGATTGTATTGTCGTAGTCATTCAAAGACAAATCTCAAATCGTATATATGATCATCTTTTTGTTTACTGCTGACAACTAGATCGTCCACATAACATTCTACTTGATTATGTATTAATTCATCGAAGATCCGTGTCATGGCTCTTCGATAGGTTGCACCGACATTTTTTAGTCCAAATGGCATAACCTTATAACAATATATTCCCATGGGTGTTCGGAAAGCTGTATTTGCTTCGTCCTCCGAAAACATTTTTATTTGGTTATATCCTGATGATCCATCCATAAAGGAGAATATTGCATGTTTTGATGCTATATCAACCATTAATTCAGGAATTGGTAAAGGGGATTCATCTTTTGGACATGCTTTGTTCAAGTCTCTGAAGTCTATACAGACCCTTATCTATCCATTTTTCTTTTTAACTGGCACCACATTGGCTAACCATGTCAGATAATTCTCATTTCGTATGAAGTCAGCTTCTATCAATTTCTTGACTTCTGCAATGACTTGTTGCTCTATTTCAACACGCATCCTTCTCGGAGCTTGTTTAACAGAGATTGTGATTCGATTTATCCCAAGTTTATGGACTGCGATTTCTGGAGATAAACCAGGCATCTCGTTGTAAGTTGACCCACAATTTTATATTATGATATTTTAATTTAATTGCAACGATGCCAAAAACTTGACTCTCGCTATATTATATGTATAGAATTGTAATTGTTTATGTTGTGGATGCTACGCAAGTATACGTATCGTATCAAGTAATACGGGGCTCTAGTGGAGTCCTCGTTATCGATCCCACAGGGAAAGAGAAAATTAAATAACAACTAATTTTAAAATAATAATAATAATAATTTTAAAATAGTATACGAAAATTTGGAATTCCTAGATTTAAGCGCAATAAAGTAAACTAAGTTTTTTAATTAGGTAACTTAACTAAGTAGAAAATTAATACGTATTGAAAGTGCGGAAATTAAACTAATTGCTAAATAAGTCTTAACTATTCGAAAAAGTATCTTTCCCCTTGTTTAGAAATTTAAGTGATCGATGAATTTAAATGATAATTTTAAGGTATTGTGACAAATAGGAGCATTCATATTCTTTACCCTTTGGTCCAGGTGTAAAGAATATCGACTAATCCTATGTTTGATTATTGAATCTGCGGCTAGCCGGGAGGATACCGACCGCCACTTCGTAGCTCCCACGTTCCCCTCGCCCGAGGGCTAACATCTATACTTCGCCTCTCAAACAATAGGACCGAATTGAATATTTTAGTCCGTCACACTAAAACGCTCAATTCTACGCCCAGTGATATTATTTCCCTATTTATTCGCACCTTCCTTCCAAGGCTTTTGAATTCCTCGAATATCGATGTAATTTTTACTATAGTTGATAATCAACATATTTTAACAAATCAAATGGCCAGTTTGAAAGTAAATTAAGTTTTAAGTAAAAATTATCACAATTTATTAATATTTAAAAGTACTTCTATTTTTAGTTCATCAAGTCACTTAATTTCATAAACAGGGAGAAAGACTAATAAACTACTCAGAATGCATGGGAACTAAACTAAGCATGGATTTCATTTAAAGTTAAACACAATAAATACAAATACTTATCTTGATTTATCCCCAAGCAGACTCCTCGTAGTTCCTTTGACTCTTCCTTCCAATACAGCACGACTCACTAATTACTCACTAAAGACACAATTTGACACACAAAACTGCACTTAAAGACACTTAGAACACAAAATTACACTTAGAGACACACACCAAAGGCACTTAGAGACTGAATTTCGGCCTCTATATATAGAGGTGAGCAAAGGACCAAGAGGTGTGTAAGCATCTCTTCAAAAGGTGTCCAGGTTCAATGTATTTGCGCCATTTGAACTAGCTCGCCGTCGGCAACGAACTACCTCGCTGTCGGTGAGGTTTCTAGAAGGTCTTCGAACCGCACTATCTCGCTGTCAGCGGGCTCGGGCTCGCTGTCAGCGAGACAGTTATAAATCCTTCAGAATTTCTTCCTCATACCCTCGCCGTCGGCGGGCTCTATCTCGCCGTCGGCGACTCAGCACAAATTGCATTATTTTCTTCCTTTTTGCTCCAAATCCGCTCATTTTTATGATTTTTGCTTTTATCACCTAAATTCTCCATTCCTGCAACAAAATAAAGAAAATACCTTTCTTTAAAGTCCAATTTCATCAAAAATAGGTATGAATTTCTTAATAGATTTTTCAGTAATCATAAGTCCAAGCAAAACAGTCTTTATATTCTATCAACAATTGAGTTATGTTTTTTGCTTCCTCTTCATTAAGGAATGAACTAATAAAAGTTGGTTTTGGATTTTCATCAGTTCCTAAATTTATTTCTTTTAGTTCATCAATTGTCGATTTAATTTCTTCTTCCAATTCTGGAGGAGCATCTTCAATTGGAAGACCAGATAATAGTTCGAACTCATATTCTCCAGCGATGGCCAGACAATATTCTGTGTCATCTAATGGTCCCAGAGTGCCAAATCCAACACCTTCTTTGGAATTAGAATTTTGTTTATTATTATTCCACATTTGTTCAATGAAATATGGTTGTTTTAAAGACCATTGTTTGAGCATTAAATTATTTTGAATAAATTCTTGTGCCCAAGGAGAGTACAACTTAAAAGGAATTTTCATTGATTGTGGAAGATTTTCATCTTCTATTTTGACATCATTTTCATTAAAAGAAGATGTAGAGCCAAGTCTAAACTTAATTGGTTTTTTGTCATCATTACATACTTCTTTGAATACTAGATTCTCAATCTTAGCAGTGTAGATTGGAGTCAGAGTCATAGAATGTATGTAATGATTGATTTTGTCATACATAGATTCAAATTTTTTTTCTTTGTTTTCTTCTTCTAGAGATATTTTGAACTGAGGTTCCTTCAAAACCATAGATGTTGTTTCTTCTTCAGAATCCAGGTGAATTTTGAATTTCAGTGGTTTCTTCACTGTGATAGTTGGATCTTCCTTCCCTCGTCCTCGTCCTCGTCCTCGACCTCGAGTTTGAGTTTGACGGGAATTAGTTGTTCTTATTTTTATTGAAGAAGAATGATCCTTTTTCATTTATTTTCTTTTCTTTGTTCTTTTCTTCCACATCCACCATTGTTTCTTGGGAAGACATTGTTTTATTTATAGGAGCATAATATGCTGCATCTTCATGTATACCAATTTCATGGATTGAAAACGGTTGCAAATCTCATATAATACGACATTCTTGTCCTTTTCGTAGATATTTTATACATTGATGTAGTGAAGAAGGAACCATTTTATACTCATGAAGCCATGGTCTGCCAAGTAAGGCATTAAAAGAGGTATATGAATCAATAATATGAAATTTTGCTATTGTTGCCAAGTCGGTTATTTTTAAGAGTAATGTTATTGATCCAAGAGCTCATTCTCCTTGCTGATTGAATCCTCGTAACATCATCGTATCCCTTGATAGTTGAGAGGCATCAATGTCTAAGTATGCAAGAGTTCTCAAATTCATAATGTTGATTGAAGTACCTGGGTCAATAAGAACTCTTGAAAGTATTGTATCATTTATGTTCACTGTAATGTATAGTGGACGATTGTGTTCAGTCGTTCCGAGCAATAAGTCGTTGTCAGAGAAGGTAATCTTCGTTGATTCCTCTAATGGGTAAGCTTCATTTTGGGTAATACTAGCAAGTTGAGTTAAGCAGATATCTGGATCTGAAAGGGCCTTTATTAATGATTCTCTCATTTCTTCGGAAAGTATGAGAGCGTTATAGATGCTTAACTTTGCAGGTAATTTTCTTAAATCAGCTAGTACGTTATAATCCACTTTGTTATGAAGATCATCCTTACTTCTTTCAGGGAGTTGGGGATGTATTGGAGGAATGATCTTGTCTGATGTGATTATTTGTTTTTCTTTTTCTTGTGGAGTCATCCTAAGAGGTAAGATTTTTTCGCTCCTCAAATTAATTTCAATTATTTCTTCAAGTTGATTATCCGACTCTTTTGTCTCCGAATCTGAGGATTCCAATTCTATGGAAATTGGAGTTCCTTGTAGTTGAAGTGTAGCGATGTCATTTTCATTTTCATCATTGTCAGATTTTTCATCTGTATTTTCATTATTTTGGTTGTCTTTGGGTTGATCATATACGATTTGAGTATCGTCTACAGGGTTAGAATTCAAATGATTATTTTCAGAAGCATCGCCCAAAATAGACAAAATATAAGCAAAACTAGGATTGTTATTATTCATGATAGTAAAAAGGAAGTCATACAAAGTTATCGGTTCGAGGATTTTTCATCCTTCACCCGATATAACTATCATAGTATAAGAGGGAAATAACTAAAAGGTACAAAAGGAGTTGTAGCCCCTATATTTGGAAGACCTCTCGTCTTTTTTGGTTCCTTGTTTTTCTTTTTCTTTTCTTTCTTTGGAGACTTTGTGATTTGATATTTAGCAAGGATTTCTTCAGAAGTGCTATCCTTGTTTCCAGGGCTAAGCTTTTCTACCGAAATCATATTGACCAAACCTTTTTCAGGTTCTTTCAAATATTCTTTCGGGATTACTATATTTCCATCTTTAAAATTACGCTCCAACCAGTCTTTGAAGACAAAACATTCTTCAATTTTATGTCTTAGCATTCTGTGATAAGGACAATAATTAGGGTTGTCTTTCATGTCGATTTCTGCTGGCCTTTTAGCTTCTGGCAGCTTAAATTCGGGTACTTTAAGCAGACTACGAAATATTTTGCTGACGGCTTCAATTTTGAATGGATATTCTTTATTCATTCTTTCAGCCATTGTTTTCTTTTCTGCTGGTACTGGAATCGGTTGTTGAAGTTGTAGTTGAGGCGATGTTTGTGATGTTGACGGATTTTGTCGTTGTTGTTTCTTTTGTTCTGGTTGAATCTGCATCACCTGTTTACCTTTTTCTACAACATTTTCAGGTTTCTTTTCAAATGTTTTGACAGTTTTTGTCTTTAAAGTCTTCTCTGTTACACTCATTGGTTTTGCTTCTTCTTGGAGATTAGCAGCTTTACTGAGTAATTTTTCAAATGTCTTTATTGTGAATCCGTTGAGCATAAATGCTATCGGACCATGAATATTTTTAAGCAATATTCCGACAGCGTGTTGCTCTTGTAGTTGTGGCTCACATTTCATGCCGAGATTTCTCCAGCGTAAAATATAATCCACTAAACTTTCTCCTCGGTTTTTGTTTTTCTACCACCAAGTCACCAACTGTGGTGTGATGTTGTGCTCCTGCAAAACGTTGAATAAAGAGGCTTTCAAGTTCCACAAAAGTTTTGACAGATCCATTGGGGAGTTCTGCATACCAGTCAAAGGCAACTCCTGTACGACTAATAATAATATGTCGAAATAAGAGAGCATCACTTCCTCCAGCATTTCAGCAGCTTGCTCTAAAATGTGCTAATTATTGTCGGGGATTACCCATTCCATCAAACATTTTAAAGACAGGAGGAACAAAACCTTTAGGATATTGAACGTAATCAAATTCCTCTGGGTATGGTCTACCCTTTGGAGTTAATGCTCCAGCTTTCACCTGAGCCATTGTTTCTTTGATTTTTTGTTCCTCAAGTTGTGTAAAATCCTTTTCTAGAATTCCACTATGAGGGGAATTCTTTTTCTTTTGGGTACTTTCCTCGATATCTACTGGTTCTTCTTTGTTTTAAAGAATATGGATAGCTTCTGGTCTGATAATTTCAATGGATGTTGATGGGTTTGTTGGAGGATTTTGTAAAGCTATTTCCAACTCTTCCATTCTTTGTACAAGACGACTAATTTGTTCATCTCGTTGTCGTATAACTGCTCGTAATTCATTTGTTGTCTCCTCTTCAATTGATTCTCATTTAAAGGAAGTAGATCGTGTTTCTACCATGTTAACACTGGCAACATTTTCATTGGAACTATCAGAATCATTTTCTTTTCTCCATACTGAGAATTGTTTGATGTCATTTTTTAATTTTTTCAATCTTTCTTTAAATGATTTTGTAGAATGTTTTTCGCAAGTTTTTTCTTGTGAACTGTTTACAGGAGTGTTGGTGGTATCTGAATTTCTTTCAGACGATTTTCGTCTCCATACATTATTTTTAAGTACAGGACGAGAATTTCCTGGTGGTGTATCGAAACCTGTATAAGGACAATTTGCTTTTTGTAGATTTGGGACCAGATCCGACATCTTAGCAGTTGTATTTTCTGCTTCTGACATCAATTCATCATACCTAGCTTTGTCATTTGTGACTACCACATCTTTTATTCTAGGGCCCAATCGGAATTTTACTGGCACTCGAACACAATGTCTATCAGTTGGGGATTGACAGCCAATTTCTTGATAATCAGGATTTTCCATTGCTAAAATTCTCCTTTTCATGGTGTTGGAGACTGCACAACCCATTTTGTTTAATAATTTAGATAATGAACATCAATCTTTTCGTGCTAATCTTTTAAACACTGAATATATAGCACGAATTGAAAGAGAGCTTTTAGGTTGAAGGGAATTATCAGTGTATTCAACAGGAATTGGAATATATCGATTCTCTTCTAAAAAGGAAGGGTTTCTAAAAAAATTCTATTGAAATTCAGGTGTTTCAAAATTATCATTTTCGTCCCACCTTTTCTTTCTTTTGAATGAAGGAGTTTTATGAATGTTCTTTGAACAAGATCCAGCTTCGTACACAGACGATGGTGGAACATCATCTTCCTTGTAAGCTTGTTTTCCTTTTCTATTAGCTTGTCTTTTCATATCCTCGAGGGTATAAGGTTCTTCAGGTGTATACTCAGGTAAGTCTTCTGTAAAATTTAAAAAGTCTTCATAAGATTGTAAGTCAAAGTCTTCAAAAGATTGTATATCAGTCTGATATGGATTATCTAATGTAAATTCTACTTCACTAAATAATCCATAATCATTTTGATAAAAGGAAGGATCTTCCTCTATTGGTATGTTGAAGTCTTGAAAATAAGAAAAGATTGAATTCGGAGAATCCATTGTAATTTTTCTGAAATTTCAGGAAAAATGAATATTATTGAATTATTTATAAACTGGGAATTTATTTTAAATTTTTAAATGAAAACAAATGATGACAAAAGATGAGAAGAAAGATATTCCCCAGTGGAGTCACCAAAACTCTTGGTGGCAATGAAAAGAAAGGGGTGGATGTCAATGTTGAGGAGTCACCATTTTGTGTAATATTAGCCTAATTTTATTCCTATGAATCCTATGAAGGATTTGAAGAATTTAGGACTAATAGTAGAAAATGATGTTTATGATAATCCTTATATGAGAATATTCTAGAATAACATATCCTAGAATTTCCATATAAAGAAAATCATGAAAAATCAAAGATTTCTATCGTAGGTTCTTTTAGATCTCCTATAAAAGCGAGCTTCTATAGTTAATTACATCTTAAATAATTTTTAATTATTCAAGAAAACATATGATTAATGTCGATCATTTGTTTTCTAAAATTTTATTTTTTAAGGAGAGATGTACCCACTATCAATCCTAAATGTTATGTCATATTTATCATTTTATGGTTAAAGTTTTGGTTTTGTTTTCCATGACGTTATTTTGTTTTGTTTTGTTGATATGTTTGGTGGCTATCCTAAAAGTTTTGGTTTTGTTTTCCATATCGTTACTTTTTTTTATTTTGTTGAAAACGTTATGTTTGGTGACTATCCTAAAAGTTTTTGGTTTTGTTTTCCATGTCATCCTGCAAAACAAAGTTAGCACACCATATAACATGCAAAGGAAATCTAAACGAAATTATCGTCGTTTTAATGATTCTGCAAAACAGAGTTAGCACATTTTAAAGAAAATAAACATATTTAAATCTAATTATTACATTTATTTGTCAGGTTTAGATTCAATGTCATTTGATTCTTTAAGTTAATTTAAACTTAATTTGAATTTTAATATTTTTGAACTTAATGTTTAAATAAATTCAATTTAAGTTTAATTTAATTGAACTTTTTTTTTTATTTTATATTTTGAGATTGATTTAAATTTTAAATTAAGGTTAGATTCTTAATTTGTAATTTTAGTTGTCTTGATGTTTAAATTGATTTAGAATTGACCTTCTATGATGTCAAGAAGATATCATTATTTATTTATTTTTTTTATTTTGTTTATGATTTCCTTTTGTTTTAAATTTTGGTTTTGTAGTCATCTTAATTTTATCTTGTCATGTCATTTTGTCATTTATTTGTTTTGGTTTAGTGTCATGTTATCATGTCGTTGTATGTTTTTATTTATGTTGATGTCATGTTTATGTTTAAATTAACTTGGGTTTATGTTGAATTCAAGTTAAATTTTGGGTTGAACCTAAGATTTAGGTTAACTTGAGTTCAAGTTAGATTGAACTCAAATTTGATTAAGTTTAGGTTAGGTTCAAGTATAGGTTGAACCTAAGTTTTGAGTTCAAGTTAGATTGAACTCAAGTTTGGTTAAGTTTAAGTTAAGTTAGGTTCAATATGAGTTGAACCTAAGGTTTTGGTAATTTGAGTTCAAGTTAGATTGAACTCAATTTTGGTTAAGTTTAAGTTAAGTTAGGTTCAATATGGGTGGAACCTAAGGTTTAGGTTAACTTGAGTTCAAATTAGGTTGAACTCAAATTTGGTTGGGTTTTGGGATAGGTTCAGTAGAGGTTGAACCTAAGGTTTGGGTTAACTTGAGTTCAAGTCAGGTTGGACTCAATTTTGGTTAAGTTTAAGTTAAACTCGGTTCAATATGGGTTCAACCTAAGGTTTTAGGTTAGCTTGAGTTCAAATTAGGTTGAACTCAAATTTTATTAAGTTTAGGTTAGGTTCGGTATAGGTTGAACCTAAGGTTTAGGTTAACTCGAGTTCAAGTCGGATCGAACTCAAGTTCGGTTAAGTTTAAGTTAAATTAGGTTCAATATGGGTTGAACCTAAAGTTTAGGTTAACTCGAGTTCAAATTAGGTTGAACTCAAATTTGATTAAGTTTAAGTTAAGTTAGGTTCAATGTGGGTTGAACCTAAGGTTTAGGTTAACTTGAGTTCAAAATAGGTTGAACTCAAATTTGATTAAGTTTAGGTTAGGTTCAGTATAGGTTGAACCTAAGGTTTGGGTTAACTTAAGTTCAAGTCAGGTTGGACTCAAGTTTGGTTAAGTTTAAGTTAAATTAGGTTCAATATGGGTTGAACCTAAGGTTTTAGGTTAGCTTGAGTTCAAATTAGGTTGAACTCAAGTTTGATTAAGTTTAGGTTAGGTTCGGTATAGGTTGAACCTAAGGTTTGGGTTAACTTAAGTTCAAGTTAGATTGAACTCAAGTTTGGTTAAGTTTAAGTTAAGTTAGGTTCAATATGGGTTGAACCTAAGCTTTAAGGATTAATTAAACATAATTTAATTATGCTTAATTAAAGTTAATGGATTACTTAAACCTATTATAAATAGGGCTTAAGGATTAATTAGATTAGACTTAATTGGAGTTTAAAGGTTACTTAAGCCTAATTTAAGTAAAGTTTAAAGGTTAATTAAGTCTAATTGGATTAGAATTAATTATCATTTTATGGTGTTAAATCTAATGTGATTAAGGCTTATCAAGGTTTAATGGGGTCTAATTGATGTCTTAGACATAATTAGGGTTTATTAAGTTTAACCTAATGTGGTTAAGGTATAACTTGGTTTAATTAGGTCTAATTGGTGTCTTGAACCTAATTGGGGATTATTAAGTTATACTTAATGTGGTTAAGGTTTAACTTGGTTTAATCAAGTCCAATTGGTGTCTTAAACCTAATTGGGGTTTATTAACTTGAACCTAATGTGGTTAAGGTCTAACTTGGTTTAATTAGCTCTAATTGGTGTCTTAAACCTAATTGGGGTTTATTAAGTTAAATCTAATGTGGTTAAGGTCTAACTTGGTTTAATTAGGTCTAATTGGTGCCTTAAACCTAATTGGGGTTTATTAAGTTAAACCTAATGTGGTTAAGGTCTAACTTGGTTTAATTAGGTCTAATTGGTGTCTTAAACCTAATTGGGGTTTATTAAGTTGTACCTAAAGTGGTTAAGGTCTAACTTGGTTTAATTAGGTCTAATTGGTGTCTTAAACCTAATTGGGGTTTATTAAGTTAAACCTAATGCGGTTAAGGTCTAACTTGGTTTAATTAGGTCTAATTGGTGTCTTAAACCTAATTGGGGTTTATTAAGTTAAACCTAATGTGGTTAAGGTCTAACTTGGTTTAATTAGGTCTAATTGGTGTCTTAAAACTATTTGAACCAAGTTAATCCTAAATTTTGGTTAAGTTTAGGATAATTTTTAGAATTAAATTTATTAATTAATATTGAATTTTAATCCTAAATTTTTGAAATATCATTTAAAATTATTTAATGACTTAAAAATTAATGTCCTAGGGTCATTGTCTGTCACCCTAAATTTTCTAGTCATTTTCAAATTTATTTTCCTTAATTTCTAATTTTTATAATTATTATTATAAAAAATTTCAAAGTAGATTCGAAATTAAAGAAAAATATCCTAAAGAACTTTTATATCCTTAGAATAATTAGGAGATGTGTGTCATAACAGAAAGATAATTCTGTGAAAATTTCATAATTTTTGGAACTGTGATTAATTTTTAATAATTAAATTACTCCAGAGAGTAATTAATTATTTAAAAATTAAATATTGAGAATAAAATTATGATTTTAGTCTCATAATTTTCCTCTCTTCAAGAGCTTTACAGAGGTATTTTTATTTTATTTTTATGACCTCTGGATCAAAAGATATTAATTTTTGAAGTTTTTAAGGTTTTATGGAATTTATTAATTCCAGAAAATCTGTGGAGCTGCCGCGTGTCCTCGGATCCATCGAAGAGGCGGGAGGATCCCTTGTGCGACGCAGAATAGGAAACACGGTGGGAGTCGATCAGCACCGTCCGTTCCAGAACACGGGAACGGACGGCGGAGATAAATCCTCCATTAATTCGAAAAATTTCGAACCGTTAAACTTCAAAGATTAATATCTCACTCATTTCTCAACGAAATTGAGTGATTTCTGAACCTATGGAATCATTTAGACGTATAGATTTTCTCTATATGGTGATGATACATTTCTGGGCTAGTAAAACCTATGATATTTCAAAAACATGAATTATTTAGGGGAAAATAATTTCATAACTTGGCCACAAGTGTATCAAGCTTGATCAGGCCTTATGGCTGGCTTCTAGGACTCCTAAGGAAGATCTTTGCTGCTCCAATTTGGTTTTATAGCTAGCCTTAGGGGAGAATTTTGAGAAAGTGGCTAATTTGCGCTGCTTTTGAATTTTGATCAAATTGGCTTGATTGGGCCAACCCTATGGCTTGGGTTTGGTTGGGATAGATTGCTAAGGTTCCTGGGACGAATTTTTGTGTTGGGGACCAAGTGGTTTGAGCAGCCTATGGGTCTCTACCAATTTTTTTCTTCTTGTATAAGGGTTTAGGTGTGGGGTTTTTATAGCCATGGGGAGGCTTGGCTAAGCTTAAATCCATTTAGGGGAGGTGTTATCTGATGTCATGATTGAATTTCAGCTGAGGAATAAGTTAAATTCACTTCCCCAAGGTTAACTCGTATTGAGTTTAGCTATGGTGAGAGCTTAACTCTTTATTTGGCTTGCTTCCATTGGCTCATCCATGAGGTGGAGGGAATTTTATATTTGGGCTGAATTTTGTTCATCCAAGTCATGCTTTAAATTTAGGGGAAATGTGACACTTAACCCTCTTACTCACTTCAACCAAGGTTTTGCCATGATTGCACTTAACCATGGGTTTAAATTTTGTCTCTCTCCCATTGGTTATGGAGGAGGTGAGTGATGACTCAAGGTATGAAGGCTCTTCTCCATTCACCATGTCACTTAGGATTTAATAAGAGCATGACACATAAGCTCCATGACTCATTTCATGCATGATTTCATTATTACCTAATTTTACCATGGTTGATGTTTAATCCATGCTAACCTCCTTTCTCATTGGATGCTTAGGGTAGTGATTAAAATTATTTTTAAAGTGGCTAGTTACCTCATCTTAGAGCGAGGTGACTCATCCTTTGAAATAAAGGGGAGATGACACCTCATTTCATTTATCATAATTTTTTCATGATGGCCTTTAACCATGGTTAAAGGGTATGGTATGGTTTATTAATGGTTTGGATTATATGAAATAGATCACATGGATTATGTATAATCCATATGGTGTCATTAATGATGTCATTAATGGATTTAAAAATCAAATCCATTTAATATGTCATGCATGATGTCATTGGTAGAATTTCCATTTTTATGTCCTTTTAAATATAATTTCATTTTTAATTAATTATGTTATTAATTAAAAATGTTAGAAATTATTTTATTAACCAATTAATTAATCAAAATAATTTTAAATTAATTATTTGATTAATTTTTATGTCATTTTTATTTAAAGTTGGATTTTATGTCTTATTTTATGTCTTTTTTTTTAAATTTAATTTTCATTTTAATTAATTATGTCATTAATTAAAATATGGAAATTAAATTACTGGTCCATTAATTAATCAATAATAATTTTGGAATTAATTATTTGATTAATTTTATCATTTTTATTTCATTTAGGTGTATTTTGTCATTTTATGACTTTTAATTTAATTTTCATTTTAATTAATTATGTCATTAGTTAAAATATTAAAAATTAAATTACTAGTCAATTTTATTAATCAAAATGAATTTTTGAAATTAATTTGATTAATCCTTGTCATTATGGGGTCTTAAACATGTCATTGGTTGTTTAATCAAAAATTGATCATTTTAATCAAAATTGACTTTTTAGGTCATGTGTTGACCCATTGGGTCAATACGGTTGGTGATTGGATATGGATTGGTTATTTTGACTAAAATTATCATTTTAGGTCAAAAGGTTGACCTGCGGGGTCAACAGGGTTGATCATTGGGTCTGGATTGACCATTTTGATCAAAGTTGACTTTTTGGGTCAAAAGGTTGACATATTAGGTCAATAGGTTGATCATTGGGTCTGGATTGACCATTTTGATTAAAGTTGACTTTTTGGGTTAAAAGGTTGACCTATTGGGTCAACAGAGTTGATCATTGGGTCTTGATTAACCATTTTGATCAAAGTTGACTTTTTGGGTTAAAAGGTTGACCTGTGGAGTCAAGAGGGTTGATCATTGGGTCTAGATTGACCATTTTGATCAAAGTTGACTTTTTGGGTCAAAAGGTTGACATATTGGGTCAACAAGGTTGATCATTGGGTCTAGATTGACCATTTTGACCAAAGTTGACTTTTTAGGTCGAAAGGTTGACTTATTGGTCAATGAGGTCGATCATCAGGTATAGATTGACCATTTTGATAAAAGTTGACTTTTTAGGTCAAAAGGTTGACCTATTGGGTCAACAGGATTGATCATTGGGTCTTGATTGACCATTTTGATCAAAGTTGACTTTTTGGGTCAAAAGGTTGACCTATTGGGTCAACAGGGTTGATCATTCGGTCTGGATTGACCATTTTGATCAAAGTTGACTTTTTAGGTCAAAAGGTTGACCTATTGGGTCAACAGGGTTGATCATTGGGTCTAGATTGACCATTTTGACCAAAGTTGATTTTTTAAGTTAGAAGGTATTGACTCATTGTGAAAATGAGGTCAACAATCTTCTCCATGAATTCTGAGTAGTCACTTTGTCTTTCTTCTTACATAACAGATATGATGATGGATTGATGTGGATTTGATGTGCTTTTAATGTGATGAAAAAATTATGATGGTTTTTCAATTAAAACTTAATTTACTTTCGATTTGGCCAATTGAAATGTTAAAATATGTTGTGGAACATTAAGTTTGAAAAGATTTAATGTCCTACAACAATAATGAAAGATCCATTCAATTTCCATGGATGAATTGCATAGTTCATGGGAATTGAGTGCAAATAAATAGGGAAATGTGTTTTGATGGACTTCAATGTGGAGATTTCGAGGTGACGGTCGAAATCCTCAAATTGGTTCTAAGATTAGTAACTAAATATCAAAGGTTAGCCTTCGGGTGAAGGGTGAGTGGGAGCTCCGAAGTGAGAGTCGGTATCCTCCCAGCCTAGCCTTAGAGTTAGTGACTAAACTTAGAATATGTCAATGTTCTTTTCTACATAGAAGAGGGGGTACTCTTTTAAGGGTAAAGAATTTTCTATGCTCCTATTTGGCACAATAAAATAAATATTTGTTCCTAATCAATCCACACATCATATTCTCCTTGCAAGAGGAAAGATACTTCCCTTATATATCAAAAACCTTTCAAAAACTTAATTTTGTATGTCTGTTAGTTAATTCTATCTTTAAAGTTGTTAGAAGTATTTGTAGTTTAGTTAACTGTTACTGTTTTCTTCATAGTGTTAATAGGAGGTTGTATTAAACTTTAAGTGCTATTTAAATATATGATCTTAGTGCCATCTTACTTATCTTGGGATAGTGTTCTTAAGACTTTGAACTTCCCTGTGGGATTGATAACCAGGACTCCATTAGAGCCCTGTATTATTTGATATGATACGTATACTTGCGTTGAATGCTTGGACTTATCAAAATCATTAAAAATATATAAATTAGAGTTCATAAATTCTTGCAATATAAGTCTCGTGCATCAACGGCCAATGGTTGGTGATCTGCTATAGTTTATGAGCTAGATGGGGGTGTAATTGCATGTAATTTTGGCATTTCTAACATCTTCTAGAAAATTCATCAGCGTCTTTCAGGAGTGTTAGTCAGAAGAAGTCGTATTGTTGAACTCTATGCAATAGAGTATTTCCTCTAGAGTGACTCACACACTCTCTAGAGTGTATTTCATCGAGAATATCTTCTGTCTTATTTTCCCATATGCACCTCAAGTAAAGGAAAAGGGCTTGCTTTCAGAATAGCTTTGATTTGATCATGAGATGTTGAGTGCTTTTAAATCAGAACCTTTTAGGGTCTGTGACATCTTGTATCATCTTTCTGGTATTTAAGAAGTTGATACAGGGATCCAACAAGCTTTTTACCCTAGTTTCTACTTCCATTGCTTCAAATTCTATGATATTCAAATGAATTAGCCTCTGAGGGGACACCCAGTCTCAATCAGCTACACTTGGAGGAAGTCAGGAACATGCTTATTTTCCCTTGCAAAATGCTTGACTTTGAAGCTGACAAAATTTTTAAATCTTTGTTTTAGCTTTTTTGAGGTACTTAGCCATCATATCGTCTTTATCTCCAACTCTCCATTCACCTAACTCACCATCAGATGTGAATATGATTTCACATGGAAATGTTGAGCGCTTATCTCATAGGCAAAGGGGAGGCTGGTGATTAGAGCTCAATACTTGGCTTAATTATGCATGAATTCAAATTCTACTTCCACTGAGTGGTAAAAATGCTCTCTAGTTAGACAGGTTAATGCAAGATCGAGTCTCGCCTTTGTTTACTTCAAGGCTCTTTCAATGTGCAACGTCTAGGCTTGGCAGTCGGCTGGTGCTCCTTCGTTCAGCTAGCTATGCTCAGAAATTTCAACCGAATAAATTGTTATTGCTTGAGTCTTAAGCGTAGTCCAAGGGACATAGGAGATGTCAAACACACTTATTTCCACTACACAATTGAGAAACCTACCAATATGCTCTGATTTAGTAATAACATACTTGAGAGGGTGGTTAGTGATGACCCGGATGAAGTGACTTTAAAAGTTTGGTCAGAGCTTGTGAGCAAAAAAAATCAGAGCAAGAGCTAGTTTTTTCATAATCAGGTACTCGATCTCTGTGCCACCAAGGACTCGATTGGTGTAGTAGACTAGGAATGGTTCCCGGACTCCTCGTGGATTAAAAAAGAGCTGATGGCTTCAGTTCTAACTCTAAGGTATAGAGAGATCCTCGTTTGGTTTTGGGCTTTGGAGTAGTGGGGGTGAGTCTAATGAATCTTTTAGTTTCTTAAATACTTACTAGCAGTCATCCAACCTTTTAAAGTTCTTTGCTTTCCATAGCTTTTTAAGAATGTTGTGCATTTGTTACTCGACTTTAAAATGAATTGGCTCTGACCTGCTACCAGATAAGTCAAGCTTCTTTAGTATTTCAGGGTGATGGAATGTTGAGTAATGCTTATACTTTTTTCTGGATTGGCTTTTATTCTTTTTAGGATCAATAGGTAGCTAAGAAACTTGCCTGTGGATGTTCTAAAAGTGCATTTTAATGGATTTATTCTTAAGTTATGTTTTCAGAGGTTTTCAAATATTTCTTCTAAATCTTTTTTTTTTGTTGTTCGGGCCTCTGACTCTTAACCAACACATCATCCACATTTACTTTAATCATTTTCTCTATTTGCTTAGAAAAATTTACTTCCATAAGACATTCGAAGATAACCCTTGTGTTTTTAAGCCCAAAAGGTATTACATTGTGACAAAATGCATCATCGCTAATGATAAAATTCATCATATATACATCACTTGTGTGCATCTTGATCGGGCTCATTACTAAATGACCAACTGTTGGGTCCACCAACACATTAATCCTTTGGAAGTGAGCAGTTATCCTTGAAGTAGACAAAATTCATATTAGTGAAGTCTACGCACATCCTCCACTTGTTTTTCTTTGTTCAAACCATCACTAAGTTGAAGATCCAAATCAGGCACCTCACCTCTCGGATTTAGCCGACTTCCATTTACTTTTGATTCTTCAAAATTGGTTTGACTATCATCATGGCCAAAGACTCTATCTTCTACTTTATTAGTTAGGTGGTTAGATTGGCATTTAGTCGGTGACAAGCAATGTCGATTGGTATCCAAGCATCTCTGTTGTTATCCAAGAAAAGATGCATTGATGCTTCCAGAGGGTATGGATCAACAAGTCTTTCAATAATGCATCAAGATTCTCACTTATTAGAAAAGATTTATCAAGTTTTCTGTTAACTGCATGAATTTTAAAAGTGCTCTTGCTAGCCTTGAGGAACCCTTTTCGGTCAATTTTGAGGATTGAGTGGCTCTTGTTCCTCATTTCTGCTGCTCGAAGGTAGCAGGCCTAGGATTGTTCTAGGTTCCCTCAAATGGTTATGACCTCTCTCATCAGAAAAATTCATTATTGCATGGTACTGAGACCATGATCTTATGGTCATTTAATAAGGGCTGACTAGAGATGGAATTGTATGTTGACAGTGAATCCAACACGACAAAGTCCTCTAAATGTAAGTATTTTTTTGTCACCTACACCCTAGGTGACTGAAGATGGAATTATGTGTGAGCGGTAAATCCACCATCAAGTAGTTCTCCAAATGTAAAGAATCTGTTTGTCACCTTCACCCTAGGCGACTTCTAGAGAAATTATTCATATTATTTCTTTCTTCTTGCCAAGAAACTATAAAGACGGTCGGTGGTGTAGCTAGTCAGTCATTTTGAAGTCCCATCTTTTCAAACACTGGCTTTGAACAAGATTTTCATGAAGATGCAAGTGTTGACTAAGTTACCATATATTTGGTAGTTGCTTATCAACTTCATAATGACAAAATAATCATTTTATGGATTTTCTCTTGGGGTAAGTCTACATTAGTAAATGTGACTGGTGGATGGTGGTTCACTATGGAAAGAAAGTGACTACACATGGTTCTCCCAACCATAACCTCTTTTTGTTGGTTCATCATAATGAATCTCCACCCCCTCCAAAAATAGTTGGCATTATCTCATCGATGTGTATGGCATTTGCCCAGATGAGTTCATTCAAAATGTATTCAATTGAGGCCTTACTTTACCTCTAGGTCATCGCTCCATGTGCCAAAAACTCCTTGAGCTTTCCCCCTATAATTAAATCCTCAACTATGTCCAAAAGTTGTCTATATTCTTCTATTTCATGGTTGTTATCTCTGTGATAAGAACAATACTTCTTGGTGTTCTGGATAAAAGCTCCAACTCTGATCGATGGTGCTTTCTTGAAGTACTCCTTGTCTTGAATGGCCTCTACTAGCTCTATAATCGAAAGTTTCAGTAGAGTGGCCTTCATGACCACATGAAAACCTGATGTTCACTCATAATAATGAGCAGGTTGTTGGTCATGATGTCGAGCCTGACTTCTAGATACTAGTTTCTATTGGCCCCCTTGTTGTCCTGAGGGGGCTGACTATCTTCATAAAACAGTCAAGAGAAAGGACACAAGTCTTCCACCGATGTCTACCCATCGCATTGGGGAGCCCTTTCTATGGGCGGCATGTGGATGGTTAAATTATGATAGTAGTAGGGTTTGAGCTATACTCCTTAACTGAGATGTGATTGTTGGTTAGCTCCAACAATACATCCAAAGATTTTGGTTTTTGTGGGCCTAAAGCATGCCAAAATGAACCTTCTTTTTGTCCTTGAACTAGGGCAGCATGTGCTTCCATAGGTTCTAGATTTTGTACTTATAATATCTCCTTATAGAAAACTAGTGATAAATGAGCACAGAATCTCAATTTGCTCCTGCCTTATCTACAACAGGACCTGCAAACTATTTTAAGGATTCTAGTGCTGGCCAACTGTGTCACAAATATTCTTTGAAAGTCAAAGAAGGAGGTGACCACCCCCTCTAGTAGCCCATTGAACCATTTAAGGCCTGAGTTCCTCAGCATGGTGAAGAACAATCAATACTTTAGTGCATCTGTAATCCTTAGCAAATAGATGTCTGAATCGAATGATGGTAAATTGTCATTTGAAATAGTCTGACCCTTTTAGGACTCTAATGATAGTGGCTCAATCTTTGTAATCCATAGTATTTCTAAATTGTTATTTATCAATCAAAGCAGATCCAGTGCTGCCTTGGTTCTGTAATTCTACTATTCTTTGTAGGGCTTGAATTGCCCTTCTACTGTTGTGTGCTGGTGCTTCCTCTTAGCGGTTCTACTCTCTTTCCTTTTCTCATGCTTCTCACATGATCTCCATTAGGATCCATCATCTGGTATTTTAGCTTTTAAATTTATGATTGCACAAACTCCCTAGTGCACTCCATGTTTGTAGTGTCACATAAGTCGGTTTCTTCTCTCTGTGCGGCTCCTCTTCTTTTTGGTGGCAGGATCCATGCTCACTTCACATTTTAAATTCTTGAATCTAAACCTGTCTTGTGAATCATAGTCAAGGAATATAACATAAGAGTTAAGAGAAGAGTTCATGTTAATGAAAAGTAAAATGTAAGATTTGTGTAACTTTTCATTCATCTAATGATCCCCTATTTATAGAAAAAAGAGATACAACTTGTGAAGTTACATTTATGGCCCTGCTTTAGTGGGATTGTAAAGATTATTCTAGATATTTTACTCTTTTTGGCCTAGGGCCTTGCTTCTCCTTCAATCAGTTGGTTGAGCTCGGTAGGACTTTGGTGAGCTTTACTAATTGGTTGGATTTAGTAGATGCTGCTGATTAGCTGTGTTATTGGAGCCTTAACATATGTTTAGTTGAAAAGTGAGTGACTCGATCTGTGTTGTTGGACGACTATATATGCAAATGTTTTCATCCGGCTAATCTCTATTGGCCGAGGGTTGGTAGGATTAATCTAATCGGCTAATCCTTGCCAATCAGTTGACATAATCTGACTAACTTCCCTTGATTTTTGCCATAGAGATTTCGTCAATAAAGTGAAGCAAGGATGTTGGGCAGAGGGTGAATAATTGTAATTCAACAAGGTTCCTATGCTTAGACAAAGGGGTTATGGGGCATGTTAGATACTAATATTTTTTGGCTCCTGATGACACTTAGGGAAGTCTGTTGGTCGCCCCCTGGTATGGCCATAGGATTTGAGGTATTGCCACCTTCCTCATGTTGGCTGCATAGAGTTGTTGGGCTTGGATGGTTCTATTGTCTTGTATTTGGGTGTGTTTTTTGGCTCATGTTGTGTGGTTTTCTTTATGACTTTAGTCAACTAAGTTTGGTTTGCTTAATTGGACATCGGGGCATCGAGTCCATGGCCACTGTGTCCACCCTTAGATATTCCTTATTTCTCTTGGATCATCAGATCTCCTCAAGATCTGTGCTTGCATATTTTTCGTGTCCATATAATTTTGGAGAAAAATGAAAAACTATAATCTTAATTATAAAGTGAATTATTTCAGTTAGTTAAAGCGCTGTGGTATTTCTTTATTTTAAGCTTTTCATGTGAAACTTATAGTGTTTTTTCTAATAATTTTATTTAGTGTGTGTGGGTGTTCTTCATATAACATTATGATTTAAAACTTACTCTACTATCATGAATCATGAAAGTTATAGCATACAATAATGTTATATAGGCTAATGGAGTAGCATAAATTGAATATTAATAAGTGGGGGAATATAGTTTTATAGTTTCAACATTTTTAAAATGCTCATTTAAAATGATTAGATAAAATTAGCATTCAAAAATTATTAATAAAAATATAAAGAATAAAGATAATCTTGAGAGATTTGTGCTAATAGATTTGCATAGAACATATTTATAATGTTACATGGTAGTAGATATGAATGAATAGAGAACCCTTATTTTCACAATTATTCCCAAAGGTTGAATAAAGTTAAAGATGACTGACCCAAGGAAAAAATGTTAAGATTTTCATGCCTATTTTACACTGATTTTGGTGATATTACACTTTAAAGAAAGTTTTTTTTGGTGTTTTTCTGCAAGCATGAAGATTTAAGGACAAAAGACTGAAAATATGCCAAAATGAGCGAATTTGGAGCAAAAAAGGACCAAATTATGCAAAATTGACCTAGGGCGCCAACAGCAAGGTCGATGGCGCCGACGGCGTGATTTTCCCGAGAGTTCAGAATTAATTCCAAGGAAGACCGCTGGCGGCGGAGATTGAGGCCACCGACGGCGGAGCCTATTTAAAAGCACTATTTCTAGAAGGCCACCGACGGTGAGCTCGAGGCCGCCGACGGCGGGATCGATAGATCTTTATAGAAATACATCGAATGTGGAAGATTTTCGAAGGGGTGCCTGCAAAACCCTTAGAGACTCTTCTATAACTTTAAAAAGAACAAAGTTAGGCCGAAAAAAGGGTCTCTTACGTGATTACTAGTGAGTCCAAAGTGTTATTAAGAGTCTATTAGTGAGTCAATTGTGTTGTTATTTAGTGAGTAAAAAGTTCAAATAGAGATTTTATGAGGAATTCTTCGAGTGATTGTAAGAGTGGAAGGGAAGTGAGAGATCTCTTCTGCATTGCTGTTTCAAAGGAGAATTCTGTGTGCTGTAAGAAAGGAAGAAATCCATAGGAACTTCAAGGAGTTTGCTTGGAAATGAAATAAGTAGTGTTTATTTACTATAGTTTGTAGAACTTTACTTTATTATATGAAATCCAAGTTTTATTACATCATTTCCATGAATTTTGAGTAGTTGTTCTGTCCTTCTCCTTGTTTTGATGTTTTTGTGAAATGATTAAATGAATTAGTCTATTAAACAAAATATAAAGAAGTTGTGATGATATTATACCTAAACTTACTTTACTATACGAATTGGCCATTTGTATTGTTAAAATTCGTGAAGAATTTTTAAGACTTGACCGTGGGCTAAGAATTCTTAACTAGTATGTATCACATGTCTCTTTGAAAGGTAGACGGGTAAATCCTTGAAAGGAGAAGTGCAAATAAATAGGGAAATAATATTAATCGGGTGTAGAATTGGAGATTTTAGAGTGGCAGGCTAATGCTCAATTTGGTCCTATTGTTTGGGTGCTGAAATGTAGATTGTTAGCCCTCAGGTGAGGGGAACGTGGGAGCTCCAAAGTGAGAGCAGGTATCCTCCCAGCTTAACTGCAGATTCAGTAACCAAGCATAGGATTAGTCAATGTTCTTTATGCCTGGACCAAAGGGTAAAGAATAGGAATACTACTATTTGGCACAACACATACAAAACTAATTTTAATTATAATTTCACTTAAATATCTTAACAAAGGAGAAAGATTCTTGCTAATATATATATTTGAACTTAACTTTAGTAGTTTTAGTAATCTCTTAGTAGAACTAGTTTAGATATAAGAAGTTTATTATCGATTGCATATTAGTGACAGATAGACAGATTTGATTTAGTTGTAATTTTAACTTGGTTTATATATAATCCTAGTCCGTAGGCTTTAATATTTTTCCCTGTGGGATCGATAACCAGGACTCCACTAGAGCCTTGTATTACTTGAGCGATACGTATACTTGCGTTTAATGTAACTCTGCGATAAAAAGATTATAATATTTTATTGTTACTAAAATTAAAATTACGCTCTGAATCTAGTTTTTGGCAATGTTGCTGAGGATTTATATCTTCTAATAGTGGAGTCAAATTCTTACATATATAGGCATATATCTTAAAAATCGGCAGAGGGTTCAAGTTTTTGGCGCCATTGCCAGGGAAAAACATAATTAAAGTAAAGGACAATTTAGAACTGTTAGAAAACCTTTATAGAATTGCAAATTATTTAGTTAACAGTTTTGTTGTGTACTGATTTCGATTGTATGCGCAAATTTGGTTCTGAAAATTTTTTACCCTATGATTCTGAATTAGAACGCACTGTTAGGAGAATTAGAAAATTGAGAAAAGAACCTATAAATTCTGAAACAATGGAAAATAATATAAACAACCCAAGAGTAGAAAATGAACATCAATATAAACCATTAAGAGATTATGCTAACCCTACATTAGATGAAATTCACTTAACTATCCAAAATCCTGATGTAGCCGCTAATTTATTTGAGCTTAAACCTGCAATTATCCAAATGGTACAAAACATTCAATTTGGTGGAACTTCAAATGAAGATCCTTATTTACATCTTGCAAGTTTCTTAGAGCTTTGTGCTACTTTTAAGTACGACAGAGTGTCGGATGATACTGTCAGACTTAAACTCTTTCCTTTTTCGCTAAGGGATAAGGGTAAGGCTTGGTTAAATTTATTAGCACCTGGATCTATTAGAACTTGGGGAGAACTTTCAAAAAACATTTTATCGAAATATTTTCCACCATTTAAGACTGCTAAAGTTAGAAACGATATCACATCTTTCAGTAAGTATGAGGGAGAATCTATATTTGAATCTTGGGAAAGATTTAAAGAACTTCTTAGGAAATATCCACATCATGTTTTGCCAGATTGTTAATTATTCAAACAATTTATAATGGAGTAGTAGGATCTCTTAGATCTATAATAGATACTGCTGCTGGTGGATCACTAATGTCTAAACCTTTTGAAGAAGCCTATGCGTTAATAGAAGAAATAGCTACCAATAATTTTCAATGGCTCGTCGAAAGGGTAAATCCTAAGAGAGTAGCCAGTATTCATGATTCTGATGCTTTAACTATGATAGTTTCTTAAATTACTGCTCTTTCAAAGAAAATAGATCAATACAGAATGAATCATTCTCAAACACCTCCAGCGTTAGATGAAAATTCATTAGGATAAATCGTAGATGCTCAATCTTCATATGAAACTATAAATGCTATAAATAATAGACAAAATAACCCTTATTCAAACTATTATAATCCATGTTGGAAGAATCATCCAAACTTTAATTGGAATAATCAAAATAATAATGTTAATCTTCAGTGGGGGAACAATCCAGTAAACCCATTAGGAAATATAAACAATCAAGGTAATTCCAATTATAGACCTTCAAATCCACCAGGTTTTTATAATAATTCACAGTTAAAGGAAAAGAAGTTGTCTATGGAAGAATTAGTTTTGAATATGAGTAATCAATTACAAAGTCAAGGAAATTCTATAAAAAACATAGAAAACCAATTAGAGCAAATTGCTTCTGCATTAAGTAATAGACATGTTGGAACTTTACCTAGCAATGTTGAAGTAAATCCTGGAGATCAAAGAAAAGAACAAATTAAGGTTATTCAATTAAGAAGTGGAAAAGATTTGGAAACAAGAGTTCAAAAAGAAATTATCATTGAAAAGGAAAAAGAAGAAACTGAAGGAGAAAATAAAAGTTTTTATCCTAATTTTCCTCTGAAACCTATGAAAATTACTATTGAAAAACCACCTCCACCATTTCCTCAAAGATTAAAGCAACAAGATAAAGGAAAAAGATTTGCTAAATTCTTAGACATTTTGAAAAAATTGTCAATAAATATTCCTTTTGTTGAAGCTTTAAAACAAATACCTGATTATGTTAAATTTATGAAGGATATGCTCAACAAAAAGAGGAAGTTACTAGATCATGAGACTGTTGCACTCAGTGAAGAGTGTAGTGCTATAATTTAAAGAAAACTTCCTGAAAAACTTAAAGATCCTGGTAGTTTCACTATCCCGTGTGCTATTGGTGAAAAATTTTATGGACGAGCATTATGTGATTTAGGAGCTAGCATAAATTTGATGCCTCTATCAACTTTTAAAAGATTAGAAATTGGAGAGATATCACCAACTTCTGTAACTTTACAGTTAGCTGATCGATCTATTACACATCCTGAAGGAGTTGTAGAAGATGTTTTGGTCAAGGTTGATAAGTTTACTTTTCTTGTGGACTTTATCATTTTAGATATGGAAGAAGATAAATTCAATAATTTTAGGAAGACCATTCCTAGCTACAGGAAAAGCTATGATAGACGTTCAAAATAGGCAATTTACTATGAGAGTAAATGATCAAGAAGTAACATTTAACATCTCAAAGTCAATGAAATATCCACCAATTGAAAAAGATGATGAATATCTTAGAATGGATGTATGTGATTATCTAAGAAAAGAATATTTCAAAGAAAATTATGAAGAAAAAGAAGATGTAGAAAAAGATAATTTTTAAGAAATTGAAAGTGAAGAAGCAGATTACATTCAGGAAAAATTTGAAACACTCAATTCAACTGCACCAGAAAATGAAATATTAATTCCATCTGTTGTAAAACCCCCTAAACTTAAATTAAAGAACCTTCCAATTCATTTGAAGTATGTATTTTTAGGAGAGTTATCAACATTACCAGTAATAGTATCCTCAGACTTAAATGAAATTCAAGAACAAAAATTAATGGATACATTAAAAAAATATAAAAGATCTTTTGGTTGGACTTTAGCTGATATTAAAGGAATTAGTCCTTCGATTTGTATGCCCAGAATTTTATTAAATGAAGAACATAAACCAAGAATCGACCCTCAAAGGAGACTAAACCCTATAATGAAAGAAGTAGTTAAAAAAGAGATTTTAAAATGGTTAGATGCTGGAATTATATATCCTATTTCGGAAAGTACTTGGGTAAGTCCAATTCATTGTGTTCCTAAGAGAGGAGAAATAACTATTGAAGAAAATGAAAAAAAATGAATTAATACCTACCAGACAAGTTTCCGGATGGCGTATTTGTAATAACTATAGAAAAGTAAATGCCGCCACCAGGAAAGATCACTTTCCTTTTCCTTTCCAAGACCAAATTTTAGATAGACTTGCCATACATAAGTACTACTATTTTCTGGATGAATATACCGGTTACCATCAAATACCTATTGCTCCTAAGGATCAAGAGAAAACCACTTTTACTAGTCCTTATGGAAGTTTTGCTTTCAGAAGAATGTCTTTTGGACTATGTAATGCACCTGCAACATTCCAAAGATGTATGATGTCAATTTTCAGTAAATTAATAGACAATGGAATAGAAGTATTTATGGATGATTTCTCTATGTTTGGAACATCATTTGACGCATGCTTAAATCATCTTAAAAAAGTTCTGGAGCTATGCGAAAAAACCAACTTAGTTCTGAATTGGGAGAAATGTCAATTTATGGTTGCAGGAGGAATTGTATTATGACATAAAATTTTAAGAAATGGTTTGGAAGTAGACCCTGCAAAAATTCAAGTAATTGCTAAATTACCACCTCCTACTACAGTGAGAGGGGTAAGAAATTTTATTAGACATGATGGTTTCTACAGGCGCTATATTAAAGATTTTTCAAAAATTACAAAACCTCTATGCCAACTTTTAGAAAAAGATAAGAAATTTGAATTTATTGAAGAATGCTTGAATGCCTTTAAATTATTAAAGGAAAAACTAATCATAGCACCTGTAATAGTTTCACCTAACTGGGAGAAACTGTTCGAACTAATGTGTGATGCTAGTGATTATGTTATTGGAGCTGTACTTGGTCAAAGATATGACAAAATTTTTAAGATTATATACTACGCTAGTAGAACTCTTAATGATGCTCAAATTAACTATACGATTCATCGAAAAAGAGTTACTGGCTATTGTATATGCTTTTGATAAATTTAGATCATATTTAATTGGAACTAAATGTATTGTGCATACTGATCATTCAGCTATTAAATACCTGATGCAAAAGAAGGATACTAAATCTAGATTAGTTAGATGGGTACTTTTAATGCAAGAATTCGATTTTGTGGTGATTGATATAAAGGGAACTGAAAATCAAATTGCTGATCATTTGTTGAGACTGGAATATCATGAAATATCTAATACCGACAATGAAATAATAGAGAGTTTCCCTGACGAACAACTTTATAATATTAATGAGTGGAAAATACTTTGGTATGCTGATATAGTAAATTATTTAGTAATCGATATTTTACCACCTATGCTAACATTGCAGTGTCGGCATATTTTTAGGTTATGTGTATTATTTTAAAAAGGGGGTCGCCTACAGAAATTGTCGGCGAATTTTTAATTTAATTTAAATAAATAATTTGAAAAGTAGTATTTGATTTTGAAAAATAATTTTTAAATTTGAAGATTTTAAGATATGACATCAAACTGATCTCACATCCCGAATAGTTTATATAAACGAGCACCGCACCACAAACCGTGTATCTATCCCGAAGAATAGACACACTGCTTAATGATGGGTCCGATTAAATAAACTAAGAGATTTGTGACATCCGTTTGGTCTGCGAACCAATTTTATAAGCCGACAAGTTCCCCGCTTAATATAAATGAATTAAGCGGGGATTATATTACTCGGGTTCTTAAAATTCCCTATAAGGGCAAGCCCCTATAGTTAATTACATCTTAAGTGACGGGAGTCACCTAAGAAAACTCTCGATAATAATCAGTAGTTCTGCTCTCAAGAATTTCAAAGTTTAAGTTTTCAAGGGATTGAATTTTAGAATTTCAATAGGGATTAGCTCAAATTTGGAACATTTATTTTCAGGAGTCCAAAAGGAAGAGAAATAGGAGAAGCTGAGGATCCAAGAAAAATCTTGGCAACTTCCCAAACTATCATATTGTTTGGCTTCGAGTTTAAGAAAATCCTAATATTATCTGATATTTCAATCTTGCCAATTTTAATTAATTTGGACTTATATTTGTATGATAAAATCATACAAATAGCCTTGAAGATGTGAGGGTTTATGTCGTACCAAACGACTACCTCGGAGTCCTAAGACCGGTTAGGGCTTAATTTGCAATGCAAATGCCTAACAAAAGGTTGAGGATTTATGTTGCACTAGGCAAACTACCTCGAAGTCCTATGGTTTGGTTATTTAATTCTAAGAAATTTTTACTGAAGTACACTCAGGTTTTGCTGATGACGATGGTCGTGCTGCCCACTGTGCTCCGAGCTCCTTGTTGTTGCAGAGGTTTAGTTATAGAAGGTGAAAATCAAGAGATGGGAAAAGTGTTTTGTTTTAGAAATCTTAAAGTCCAAGTGTTTTTTATGTTTTAATTAAAACAAATCTTAAAGTTGATTATAACAACACCGGTTAAGATCCCACGGTTCCATCCTTCCGGCATCGTTATTTTTATCGGATTCACTTAGTCCAGATGAATTTGCTAAACTCAACTAAATGAGTTCCACACTTTCATTTAGACCGTGGGAAATCCTGTTAGCAACACATAGGTTACATCATCCGAGGTATTCCCGATCATCCAACAAGACGTTTTAACTTAGTTGTAATTGTAGTTTTGTATTCTGTTTGTGGTTAAATTTTGAGTTGTTTTATATTTTGAAATGTTGTGGCGGTGAATTTTATCTTGCAATGAATTTTAATTTAGTTTTGGTTTTGGTTTTAGGGGCTATCCTAAAGGTGTGGGTTTTCATGCAACAGTTGTTTATCATGCAAGAAAAGTAAGTGCGATGCAGTTAAGTAAATTGCAAGGAGGTAAATTGTAAATAAAATAAAAGCGTACTTGGAGGGTCTTCCCATCATCCCAAGCTACACTTAAACACAATTCAGGATATTTTAATCATTTAAAGCAAGTTCCTAGGTAAAGCTAAGGGAAGGGTTATAGTTTTCTACCAAGTTCCTAATCCTATAGCTAGTCATTTCCTATGACGTCTAGGTTCTTGTGTTTTGGTTTGTGGACGATTTTCTTCATCAAAGAACAATTAAGTTCAGTTGTTCTTATAAACATCCTATCGTATTGAGGAAGTGCTTAAGACGAGTCTTAAACATCTTTTCAATACCTCTAGGATTGTTTTAAGTCTAAGAGAATTTAATTATACAAAATAAATTAATCATCCAGGAGTTTCAAGTTTCGTTATCTTGCTCAGTGAACTAGGACATTTGAATATCCTATGAGTGAAGTAACACTTCACTTAACACTCCATTTAGGAGTTATGACAACATGAGTTTTTGAGGGCAAATCGATATTCAAGTGATTTGTGATTCAATTTAATTTCAACTAATGGGTTTAAGTTCGGAATAGTGTTCAAGTTGTTTCAGATTTATTTTTGAATTCTTTATGTCTTAAGTGATGTTATATTAAATTCAATTTAATTTAATTTTAATTTTAATTTAATTTGGTTTGGTTTTAATTTTAATTTAATTTTATTTATTTAATTTTAATTTTATTTTAACTTGATTTTATTTATTATTTTTATTTAATTTAATTTAATATGTTTTAATTTAATTTGATTTAATGTGATTTAATTTAATTTCATTTAATTTAATTTTAATTTTAAATTTTAATTTAAATTTTAATTTGGTTTTATTTTTATTTTTAATTTAAATTTAGATTTTAACTTAATTTTATATTATTATTATTTTTTTTATGCTTTAGGGATGATTTAATTTTAATTGTTAAAGTATTAATTTAATTGAAATTTTAAAAGGATTTAGTTTAAATGTTTTAATTTTTAATTTAATGATTAAGCATTTTAAGTTTTGAATTTGGATTATCATTTTAATTAGGAATTGAATATTATTGAGGTGATTAATTTAGGGATTCTTGAATTAAAGAATAAATTTCTTCCTAATAACATCCCTATTTTAATAATTCTAATTTTTTATTATTCTTCCAAATTTAGTTAATTATTTAATTAAGGTTTATTTTGATTACTTTCAAATTACTTGGTAGGTTTCTACCCTTTAAATATCTAAGTTTCAAACATCCAAAATCAACTTAATATCAAATATTTTACCCATCCTTTTAATTAAACCTAAAATTTTTAATTATAGGTTAAAATTTTAATTACCATTTTGCCCTTTAAACTTACTAACTTCATAACTCACTAAATTGAGCTTAAATGAATTTGAAATTTGTTATGTGACTTCACTCATATGTCAATCAAGACATTAGAGGAGAAAATGTGATTTTTTTTATATCTAATTTATTTATATAATTATTTTGGGTGGAAAATGGGAATTTTCAAGGAAAATTTAATAACATGACCAAGGAAAAGTTTCTGTCCTTAAGAAAATTATGGGACATTCCTAATGACCAGAGACCACTTGGACCAATTTTGGTGATTTTTTGAATTATATTATTTTTATTATAATTATTTTTGGTTTTGGAGTATTAATTAATTTAAAAATAAAATGAAGGTTGAAAAATGAATTTATATTTTTCAAAAATCTCTCTGATATGAAGGAAACCAGAGAACCAATTTTTATAATTTTCTAATTTTTCTATGATTTATTAGAATTATTTTAGTGGAAATGCTAGAAAATGCATTTTTTAATTTTAAAATTACCTTAGGGCTTTAAAATTTAATATCTCATCATAGAGACTTAAGAAAAATATGGGGTTTGTTCCTAAATGATTAAAATTCAAAATGTGACATTTTGGTGAATTTTATTATTTTTGTGATTTTTATTATTTTTTAATTATTAAAATATTAAAATAATGCAAAAAATCAACTTTTTTGGAAAATTGCAATTTTAATTTTCTTAAATTCCCCTGATGTCAGAGAGGCTCCAAAACCAATTTGGTGAATTTTTGAAAAGGATTTTGAAAGTTATGAATTTTTAAAGTTTAAATTTGGCTAAATGACTTAATCAACCCATTTGATAGGGCTAACCAAGTCCAATTGACTTCAAACTTTTATGGTGGGTTCCTCTGATCCTAAAGGTCGAGTGGAGAATTGATTTCAAGTTAATTTGATGTATGATTAGCTCTAATTAATTAAAGCTCCATTTTGGGTGTTTAAGCCAATTAGGGTTGTTACAAGTGAGTTAACTCAAAAGCCATTTTCCCTAGGGTCCTCTGGTCATAAGAAACATCACCAAATTTTCCTAGAATTTATTTCACAACCTGCTAATTATTAGAATTAAAATACTCAGAATAGTGACCTAGAATTGCAAAATCAATAACTCTTCATAGGGGTGGCCTCTGACTTTGGAAAATTCAGGGAATGTTCCCAAATTCAGAGGCTTCAAAAGTCCTATGGTCTCATGTCATGGTGAATTTCCTATATGCATGGAGAATTAAAACAATGCGGAGAGTAAATAAATCATTAAAAATAAAATACTTAATGAAATTAAATGATTTCTTTTCCACATTATTCTCCTCTGTTCACTGAGCAAGAGGGTATTTTTATTTTTTTTTAGGATTTTTCTATACAAAGTTATGAATTTTCAAAGTTCTGGGTATTTAATAAATAAGAAAATCCCTATTTTTCTATTTATCCGAATCGGCGCCGCGTCAACCTTAGCATCCCCGAACAGCCACGCGGCGCTTTCTGGTTCAACGCCGCCATCCGACTCAGCGCTCCGGGAGCCCGCTGCATCGTTTCGTCTCCTCATACGACTCAATCTGGATCGTCCACCCGCGCGTGTATCAAATGAACGGCATCCGTTCATCGTCCCCAAGCCTCCTAACCCGAGAACCTTTCACACTAAATCCTTAATATCTCACTCAATACTTAACGAATTTTGGTGTTCTTGTGCTCTATGGATTCGTCTCGAAGAGACGAACACATCCATATGGTTTATGTGGCATGAATTTGACTCAATAAAAATGGAGAATGTTCAGAAGCTCGGGAAGAAGAGTGAGACCATACCTTTGCTCAGAGAAGTGTGGCTTTGATCTGAGGGTTGTGTCACCTTCGATTGGGTCCAAACAAGCTTCGGATGAAGTCTCCGGCACAGTGAATTGTCCAAGTATGATTTCGACCACGGCCCGATTACAAAGCTTGGAGTACGGGACGGATGGGTGGCCCGGAGAGGGGGCTTTCACCTGGGGAACTTCTCCTCTTGACCTTGTTCGGGTGTAGGTGAGTTTAATTTGACTTTGGTGGAGGATTTGGGAGAGTCCCGTTGCAGCTTCGAGAATTGAGCTCCAAAATTGAGCTCAATTAGTGGGGATTAGGGCAAGAGGACAGTGGGGATCAAATGCTCTAGGTGTGGGGAGAGTCTGGAGTGATTTTGGCAGAGTTTCCTTAAGGTAGGTTCAGCACCTCTCATGGTCGAGAGGAGGTGGTGTTTAAATAGGCATGGCTAGAGGGCTTCCCAGGGGGGTTTAAGGCTTGGGATCAGCTGCTTAGGTCAAGGGAAGAACAGCCATTGTGGCCATTGGGCATGGGGCAACACAACAAGGTGGAATTCCAAAGTTTGGCTCCTCCCCATGTCTCGACCATGGCATTTTCCGGCGGCCTGGTGGCCGGCCGGCCAGGCATTGGTCACCATCTTGTTCAGGTGGGTCAGGGTTGGGGTTTAGTGCAATCAATTGGCCATGGACATGTGTAAAGGGCTTGGATTAAAATGGTATGGGGGGAGAGGCCATTTTGGCCCCAAATGGGTCAACACATCCTTTTGGGCTAGGTGCACCACCCAATGCTTGGTTTAGGCTGAAGGGAAAGTGATTTGGTTCAGCATAATCAGTAGGGTCAAGTCACCATCCAAGCACAATTAGGCCTAAGCATGGTTAAGGGGAATCATGGGAGTGGTTAGTCACCTTAAGGGAATGTGGAAAGGATCTCCTCCTTTTGCCCAATGTGGTAAGGTCACATGTGAACAACTCACATGGCTTGCATGTGGCTTAAGAGTGGCTTCATGGCTTACCTTTGGCTTGGAAAAAAGTTTAGTCAATTTCATGAAAATGGATTTTAGAAATTTTGGTAATTTAGGGGTGATTTGATGGGATTTGGCATATGGCTTGATTTGGATTTATTTTATCATGGATTTAGAACTTAGCGAGATGGTTTTGATTGAATGAATGGCAAATGAAAATGTCATATGGGCTTTAGGATAGAGTTTGGGCCTTTGAAATTTAGTGAAGATGGGCTTTTAAAATGGTTTAGGGAAGTGGGCTTTTGGATTTTGAAATGGATTTTAGGATGAAAGTTTGGTAAAGGCTTGGGCCAAATAATTGTTGGGCTTCATTTAGGGGTATGTCATGAATGATTTGAAACAAGTTTGGAGTGATTTGGGTTTGAATTGGGTTAAATTTGGGCATCTTTGGTAAATGGGCCAATGTAGGTCAAATTGGGCTAACTTGGGCCAATGTTGGGCTAGGGTTGAAATTGATGTAAAATTAATGTTGGGAAATGTTTATGGGAGTGTTTCAAAGAGTTTTTGACTTTTGGTTGGGTTTTGATTTTGGGGTTTGGGCTTATTTGGGTTAGGTTTGGGTTTAGGTCAAAATTGGGTCTTTTAGCTTTGGGTTGAATTTGAGTGGGGTTTGGGTCTAAATTTTGGTTAAATCATGTTAGTGTTTTGTTTGTGGGGATGTTAAGGAAGGTTTAGAAAAGGTTTGGGGTTAATTGGAGTTGAATTGGGTTAGTTTGGGCTAAGTTTGGGTCATGGGTCCAAATTGGGCTTTAAGGTCAAAAGTGAAATTGGATTCAAATTCCAATCAAATTGGACTTGGATTTGGTATATATTGGTGTTGGGGTTGTTGAATTGAAGTTTAGAATTGAATTGGACCAGAATTTGGGTCAATTGGGTAGGTTTGGTTTGACATTGGGTTCACTTTGGGTTAAAATGGGTCAAATTGAGGATTTTGACAAAAGTGGGGTAAATTGACAAAATTGGCCCATGGTGTAGTTGAACAAAATGAAATTGGGAATATTTGGGATTTTGTGGAATTTTCTGGGAATTTTCTGAATTTTGGATTTTTTGGCTAAGAGGGGCATTTTGGGTATTTGGAGGGTATTGGGAGGTATTTTTGGAATTTTTGGTATTTTTTGCTATGAATGATCAATTTGAGTAATGTGGGAATTTTTGGGATTGGTCTTGGGGAATTTTGGGTAATTGGAGTGATTTTGCAAATTTTGGGCAGTTTCAAGGGCATTTGGTAGGTTTGGTGGGCCTGGGGTCCCGGGGGTCAAAAATTGAAAATTTAGAAAATTGAAGATTGGGTAAATGTAAGTGGAATGAAATCATTTTGGTTGAGCCATGAAGCCATATCAAGCCCACATGAGCCATGAAGGGGCTCATTTGAGGCATTCACTATGTTGTTCCTAACCCTCTTAGCCAAGGGCTTAGGGGTTAAGGACCATCCTTGTGAATCACCTTCATGAGTCAGGAGGTCAAGTTGGGTATAGGTGTGGTTTTAGGAGGTGTTTGAAAGTGTAGTGTATAAGTGTAGTGTGTGTGAGTCAGCCCTCACTGGACCAGTGCCACCTGAAGGCGCCCTAAGGCCGAGGAGTCCTATAGGAACTCATCCTTTAAACTTCCACATTTGATTTCAACCCTCTAGGTGATTAGGGGTCTACAATCAAGTTTGTGGAGTTTGCAGGGAGTTAAGAAGTGGTTTGAATTTCTAAGTGGTGGGTCCCAATTCTAATCCTCTAGGATAGTCAAAGGAAATGCCTAAAGCTAGATCCTAAGTACTAAAGAGAAGAAGAGAAGACCTCATCAAAAATGAGGTCAACATGCAGCAACAGAAAAAATTTGTTCATGATTCAAAATCATATTTTTGGGATGAAACATATTTATATAAACAATGTAATGACCTTATTATTAGGAGATGTGTGCCTTATGAAGAGACTGAACAGATTATTCAAAAATGTCATGATTCTGATTTTGAAGGACATTTTGGGATCGACAAAATTCATATAAAATTTTACAAGCTAGATTTTATTGGCCTACTCATTTTAGAGATGTTTATAGATATATCAAAACATGTGATAGATGCCAACGAGTAGGTAATATATCTAGAAGAAACAAAATACCTCTGAATTTCATATTAGAAGTTGAGATTTTTGATGTTTGGGGATTAGATTTCATGGTACCATTTATTCCTTCTTTTGGGAACTTATATATTTTGATTGTAGTTGATTATGTATCAAAGTGGATTGAAGCACGAGCTTTACCTCATTGTGATGCTAAAAGTGTTTCAAAATTCTTAATGAAAAACATATTCACGAGTTACGGTATGCCGAGAGTGATTATCACTGATGGAGAATCCCATTTTAGGAATAAATATATTCAAAGATTGGTAGAAAAGTTTAGTATTGTTCATAAATTCTCTACTGCATGTCATCCTCAAACCATTGGTTTAGCTGAAGTTTCTAATTTTGAGATCAAACAAATTTTAGAAAAGACTGTAAATCCTAATAGAGTAGATTAGTCTGCTAGACTTGATACTGCATTATGGGCATACAGGACTATTTATAAAACTCCTATTGGTATGACTCCTTACAGGCTTATATATAAAAAAACTTGTCACTTACCAGTAGAATTAGAACATAAAGCTTATTTGGCAATTAAAGAATTCAATTATAATTTGAAAAATACTGGTGAGAAGAGAATGCTGCAATTGAATGAATTATAAAAATTAAGAAACGAATCTTACAATAACAATAGAATTTATAAGGAAAAACTGAAGTTAAGACATGATTTGAGGATTAACCCGAAGAACTTTGGACCAGGGCAAGAAGTTTTGCTTTATAATACAAGGTTGAAATTATTTCCTGGAAATTTGAAGTCTTGTTGGTTAGGACCCTTTATTGTGACTCAAGTTTATACTTATGGAGCAATTGAAATTGAAGATCCTAAGACTAGGAATAGATTTAAAGTAAATGGACATAGATGAAAACCATATTTTGAAGGTAAAAGACCAAATTTTAAAGAGGTTTTAATGACCAGTCAACCTGAATAATACCTAAATAGGTCGGGTTAACGACGTTAAACCAAGCGCTTTATAGGAGGCAACCCATAATTATCTTTAATAGTTGTGTGTTTGTTTGAAATTATTGTTAATTTGTAGTAATATTAAGTCTTACTACTCATATTTACCCTTTGATTATCATAGAATTTGAATCCATAGAGAAAATTTGCAACGTATTGGACCACGGTGTTTTTATGCAAATTTTTGCCTAGGGTGCCGACGACGCGCTCGACGCCGCCGACGGTGGGTTTTTCCCAAGAGTTCTGGTATTTAATTTCATAAGGCTCACCGACGGCGCCTTCAAGGCCACCGACGAAGCCTTCAAGGCCGCTGACAGCGGGATCGGCGAGTGGGCAGTTTTTCGTGTTCAAAATGACAGTTTTTGGCGTTTTTTTTAGCAAATTTGACCTTTATAAACTCCTATGGATGGTTCCAAATCACTCCAAACTCCCAAAAAAAAACCCCCAAAACCTTCTCAAATGGCTTCCAATTCGATCGATAACCCAAGATTTTGAGTGTACAATCGGAGAAAGTTCGTCAGTGCGGAAGCGCAGCGACTTTTCAACAAGGTAATTTCGAAGAGAAGATTGATTAAATAAAGAGAATTTTTCAATAGAGGACAAAGCAATCCTACATCACCAATTGAAGAAATGATTGTGCGGAGAAGATGGGAAGTGTTTTGCTACTCTACTGCCGCAGTAGTCGTTCCTGTGGTTAAAGAATTCTACGCTAATTTACATGGAATCAACCAAGGAAGCGTTTATGTACAAGGTAGGTGGATTACATTCAATTATAGAAGAATTAATGAGTTGTATATGCTTGAGAATGTTCCAGTCTGTTATTATTTGAATTTCATGCCGACGAGAGAAAAGTTGAATGAAATAAACCAATATTTGACAGATGAAATCAATGACTGGGAAATTAGGGAGAACGAGTATGTTAGTTTCTCTACAACACTTTCAAATCCTATTTTGAAACATTAGCACTTTTCAATCTCTGCAAAGTTATTGCCGACGATGAAAATTAGTAAAGTCACGTATGAAAGTGTATTTTTGAACTACTGCATTCAAATGGGATGGCCCATTGATGTTGGATTGATTATTGTGAAATATGTTTTTGGCCTGATCGTTCAAGGATCATCCCAAGGGCTTGGATATCCTTCCACAATTTTCTCGATTTGCAGTTTGTTTCAAGTGTCCTATGAAGTTTGGGAGAAGATACTGCTACCCTAGAAACCATTAGACCCAACTCAGATGTTCCCAGCCAATGATGGAGAGAGTGATGTAGGCTTGATAATGGATCAAGCATAGCAGAATTCTGTTCCAGTTTAACCATTAGTAGCAGGCAAGACGCCGATGCTCTTGCATAAAATCAAGAATCTGGAGAATCAAGTACAACACTTATCGAGTACAGTTAACAATATGTCTGATTTCTTTGATCATATCGATTGGAGAATGAAAGAACATTTTGATCATACTGGACAATTTGAAGCGACTTTGGTGCGATTGATGAGAATGATGGGATTGATCGATGAAGATTCCACTGAAGAATTCTCATTCCGACCATTTTACAACCTGTTTGTCTACGTTCAAGCAATGGGAGATATCAGAGGAGAGACTAGCACTAGTTCTGAAGAGTAGTAGACTTGATTATATTGTGTTTGATTTGAACAATGTTTATATGTTTGTGTGTGTGTTTGATTTCTCTAGTTTGCTTTTTAATCTCAATATAGATGAGATTAAGTTTGAAATGTTTATTTTCAGCATTTTGAGTGTTGTGGTTTGGATTGCGACGCTGATTATAGGGATTTAGGTTGAAAGAATATGTATTTATGTGTGTTATGTATTGTGTATTGCAACCACTTGGCTTTAATATATAAATGTGAAGTTTCATTATGTGAACGTTTATTTGTGTTAATACATCACTTAATAACTTAAAATATATGATAAAAAGGATCGAATGGATGATGATGAGGCTTAAAAATTGATCAAAATCGCAAAAATTGAAAAATGATCAATTTTTGAAAATCTCACTGACAGTGCGATCGAGGTCGCCGACGATGTGATTTTTTTGAGAAGAATAGGAATTAATTCAATAGAGTCCGCCGACGGTGCAAACGAGCCCACCAACGGCGCAATCGTAAAAACTACCTATTTACCGAGATTTTGACCGGTCAAATTCCACTATTCATCATCTTCTTCCCCTCTTTACCCAAAAAATCGACCTAGGGCTTAAGAGATCTTGGATTTGGATCGATTTCAACAAAATCTAACATCAGATTTCATCTTCCCTTGGTAAGAGCTTCACTTCTATATAAAATTTTTTTATTTTCACCATGAATTTCTTCCACATTAAAAAATTTTGGAAAAATTGAAAATGTGGAGAAAAGACTTGGAAGAAATTCAAGGAAATTGATTTAGATTGTTTTAACCCCCCTTTAGAAGTCATTGTATTGTTATTTTGGAGATTAGTTTGGAATTTTTGTGATTTGATAGATTGAACTATGGCTCCAAGAAAAAAGAGAAGACTTGAATTTGACGAAACTCGATTCATTAATGCAAAGGCACAAGCGAGGTATGATTCAGTCTACAAAAGTAAAAAGTGTATTCAAGACAAAGTTTTTGAAAATCCTGGAGGAGAGGTAGAAAGAATAATCAAAGATAGAGGATGAGAGAACTTTTGCTATACAACCAAAAAGCCTGCCATTGAAGTTGTTAGATAGTTCTACTCCAATCTTACTCAACTTGAGGACGTACCGGTCTAAGTAAGGAGATTTTTTGTTGAATTTAATGCTAATCGCATTAACTCTTTCTACGAGCTTCACAGTTATATTTCTAGCGAGTTTGAAAATTTGGAACAATGGAAGGTCCGTTGAACGATGTTATCAACTTTCTCACTGATGGGAAAGGTGTTTGGAAAATTAAAATTCGTGAACGGATTAACTTTCCATTGTCCATGATGAATGCCACTGCAAAGGCATTGTATTATTTCATCTGTTCGACTCTGCTACCGACCTACCATCATAGGAAGTCTCTAGGGAGAGAGCTATTCTGAATTTCTGTATTCAGAACAATCGAAGCATTAATGTGGGGATAATAATCTATAAGAATATTATGGCTATGATGAGGAGTGAGACAAGTGGATATTTAGGGCATCCTGGCCTCATTTATGCACTTTGTCAACTATCTGGAGTTGAAGCAAGGGATGATAAGGGATGGGCTTATCCTATGAGACCCATTAGTAAAAGAAATATTAAGACTTATACATCCCATGAAGAATGGAGATCAGGGAGTAGGAACAAAGAACCTTCAACTAGTAGAGATATCCCTTCTACTAGCTATGACCCTCCTGGCTCTAGTCCCCCTACTTTGTATGATTTGATGAATGCCATAACCCTGCAGAGGAAAAGCTTTGAACAGTTGGATGAAAAGTTGAATAGAATTGATCACAGGATTGAAGGGCTAGAAAGAAGACATGATCATGATAGTGAGTATCTTCAGAGGCATTCAGATTTTGAGATGGCTTACTACGATGCTCGGGCTAGATACTACCGAGGAGACCCATATGTGAATTTTTCTAGAGTACCCCAGGTATATGACCGTGACTTTATATATTAAGCAAGAATTTATGAAGTCGAATTTATATATTTAGAATGATTTAGTAAAGTTACAAATTCAACGCAAGTATACGTATCGTATTAAGTAATACAGGGCCCTAATGGAGTCCTGGTTATCGATCCCACAAAGAGGTGAACGTTCCTTAAATCAGATAATATAGCACTAAAATCCAATACCCAATGTAACAATTACTTAAGTGTACTACCACTAGTTAATGCAAAGTATAATAAAGCTACTACAATTACTTCTAATTGCTGAACTATATTAACTAACAAACACACTAACTTATGTGATTTATAAGTTACTTTTATATGAAAAGTGTCTTTCTTCCTGCATAAAGATTATTATGTGTGGATGATGAAGAATGGTAATTATTTGTGTTGTGCCAAATAGGATCATATTTGCTTCTTTACCTTTAAAAGAGTACCCCCTCTTCCAAGCAGGTAAAGAACATTGTCATATCTTAAGTTTAGTTACTAAATCTAAGGCTAGGTTGGGAGGATACCGGCTCTCACTTCGGAGCTCCCACTCACCCTTCACCCGAAGGCTAACCATAGGCTTTAGTTACCAATCTTAAGAACAAATTAGGGATCCCATTCTGTCACCATGAAACCTCCAATTTGAAGTCCATCAAAACTCATTTCCCTATTTATTTGCACTTAATCCCCATGAACTACGCAATTCATTCACGGACATTAAATTGCTTCTTCATTCTTGTTGTAGAACATTCAATTCTTTTGGAATTAATGTTCCTCAACATGTTTTAACAATCCAATTGGCTGGATTGAAAAGTAAATTAAGTTCCAAATTAAAGAAACATCACAACTTTTATAACACTTAAAGGGCACATTATTTCCACATCACCACATCATAATTACTTCATGCAAGAAGAAAGACAAGGGAGACTACTCACTAACCATGGAGAAGATATAAAAACACATGGATTTTATATATAAAAGAAGAGTTATAGAAACTACAATAGTAAATACAACTTATCTCTTTCTCTTCCCCAAGCAAATTCCTTCAAAGTCCCCTTGATTTCTTTTCTCTTCCTTGCAACACTTGATTCTCTCCTTGGAACAAAGATGAAGAAGAAATCTCTCACTTTACCCCCTCTTCTCCCATCCTTAGAGAAGAATCTCTCTTAAAATCACAAACCCTAACTCTCTCTCACACTTTCCTCACAATCTCTACAGCAATTCTCTTCTCTTCCTCCTCTTTATTTTCGTCTTGGACACTTAATTTAATGTTACGAACGAATTCCCCAAGAGTTTCTTCAAGCACCTCTTCAAAAATCTGCCAAAACTTTTAAATTCGAAGTGAACCGACATAGGGCGCCGGCAGCGCCTGATAGTGGCACAGGCGGCGCCCTATTGTGCCAATTAATTCTGGAGTCTCTGAAATAGGGCGCCGACGGCGCCCATTTTGGCGCCAGCGGCGCCAGGGCTGTTTTCCTCCAAATTGCTCCATTTTGCTCCAAATTCATCAGTGATCTTGACATTTGTGTTCTCGAATCCTTGTCCAAACCGGATGATCCCATTGTCGGGCAGCTCATCCTTATAAACAGCGAAGTCTAGTCCGTTGGTGAAGGAGAAAATTAGCTTTGGGGCTTCCATTTCTGCAAGGTAGATTCCGATTGTCGATCCCAAGTTATGCTTCTTCTCATCAGGACGAAAAGAAAGGAATTGAAAAGAGTCCGAACACATTCTTGTTCATGTATTTATAAGAAGGAGTTATTTATTAAAAGGGCCATTCATTAGAGGGTTTGTTTATTAGGAACGGAATGTTCAAAGGTGTAGAGAAGGTAAAGAATCCGATTCAGAGTTGGAAGGGAAAAGAAAGTCTTATGCAAGACTTCTCGACTCGAAGGACTACTCCTAAATTAACACCTATTGGGGGTCCACTCCACCTCAGAAATGAGGTAAAAGGATCTCGAAACCTCTCTATTTAGAGGTGTCTAAATAGTGGCTCCTAAATCCGAGAGAATGTTGGCTATACTTGTTCAAGGTAGAAATGAACATAGTATTCCAACGGAAAGAAGGGTAGTTTGATCCACTAGGGACATGGATACACTACCGATTTTTGAAAGCGTAACTATCCGATTAAAAATGGAGAGAGGAATTTTCCCCAGAGTGGATTCGCCGAAGTTGTCGGCATATTTTTAGGTTATGTGTTTTATTTTGAAAAGGGTCGCCTACATAAATTGTCGGCGAATTTTAGATTTAATTTAAATAAATAATTTGAAAAGTAGTATTTTATTTTGAAAATAATTTTAAATTTGAAAATTTTAAGATATGAAATCAAACTGATCTCACATCCCGAATAGTTTATATAAACGAGCATCGCACCACAAACCGTATATCTATCCCGAAGAATAGACACACTGCTTGATGATGGGGCTCGGTTAAATAAACTAGAAGATTTGTGACATCCGTTTGGTCTACAAACCAATTTTATAAGCCGACAAGTTCCCCTGCCTAATATGAAAACATTAAACAGGGTTTATATTACATGGGTTCTTAAAATTCCCTATAAGGGCAAGCCCCTATAGTTAATTACATCTTAAGTGACGGGAATCACCTAAGAAAACTCTCGATAATAATCAGTAGTTCTGCTCTCAAGAATTTCAAAGTTTAAGTTTTCAAGGGATTGAATTTTGGAATTTCAATAGGAAATGGATCAAATTTGGAACATTTTATTTTTGGGATTCAAAGGAAGAAAGGTACGAGAAATCACAGATTTGAAGCGAACTTCGGTAATTTCCCGACTATCCTATTATTTGGCTTGAATTTAGGAAAATCCTAATGTTTATTTAATGTTTTGATCTTGCCAATTTTAAGTAATTAGGACTTATATTTGTATGATAAAATCATACAAATTGCCTTGAAGACGTGAGGGTTTATGTCGTACCAAACGACTACCTCGGAGTCCTAAGACCGGTTAGGGCTTAATTTACATGATATGATCATGCAAATGCCTAACGAAGAGTTGAGGATTTATGTTGCACTGGGCAAACTACCTCGAAGTCCTATGGCTTGGTTATTTAATTATAAGAAAGTTTTGCTGAAGTAGACTCAGGTTTTGCTAATGACGATGGCTGTGCTGCCCATCATGCTCCGAGCTCCTTGTTGTTGCAGAGGTTTAGTTTTAGAAGTCATAAATCAGGAGATGAGAGAAGTGTTTCAGTTTAGAGAAGGTCTTAATTTCCAAGTATTTTTTTTATGTTTTAATTAAAACAAATCTTAAAGTTGATTATAACAACACCGGTTAAGATCCCACGGTTCCATCCTTCCGGCATCGTTATTTTTATCGGATTCACTTAGTCCAGATGAATTTGCTAAACTCAACTAAATGAGTTCCACACTTTCATTTAGACCGTGGGAAATCCCGTTAGCAACACATAGGTTACATCATCCGAGGCATTCCCGATTATCCAACAAGACGTTTTAATTTAATTGTAGTTGTAGTTTTGTTGTACTGTTTGTGATTAAATTTTGAGTTGTTTTATATTTTGAAATGTTGTGGCGGTGAATTTTATCTTATAATCACTTTTAATTTAGTTTTAGTTTCAGTTTTAGGGACTATCCTAAAGGTGTAGGTTTTCATGCAATAGTTATTTATCATGCAAGAAAGGTAAGTGCGATGCGATTAAATAAATTGCAATAAGGTAAATTGCAATAAAATAAAAGCGTACCTGGAGGGACTTCCCGTCATCCCAAGCTGCACTTAAAACACAATTAGAATATTTAAGCATTTAAAGCAAGTTCCTAGGTAAAGCTAAGGGAAGGGTTATGGTTTTCTACCAAGTTCCTAATCCTGTAGCTAGTCATCTCCTATGACGTCTAGGTTCTTGTATTTTGGGTTTGAGGACGATTTTCTTCATCAAAGAACAATTAAGTTCAATTGTTCTTATAAACTTCTCATCATATCGAGGAAGTGCTTAAGACAAATCTTAAACATCTTTTCAATATTTCTAGGGTTATTTTAAGTCCAAGAGAATTTAATTATACAAATGAATTAATCATGCAGGAGTTCAAGTTTTGTTATCTTGCTTAGTGAACTAGGACATTTGAATATCCTATAAGTGATGTAACACTTCACTTAATACTCCGTTTAAGAGTTATGACAACAAGAGCTTTCGAGGGCAAATGGATGTTCAGGTGATTTATGATTTAATTTAATTTCAATTAATGGGTTTAAGTTTGGAATAGTGTTCAAGTTGTTTTAGATTTATTTTTGAATTCTTTATGTCTTAGGTGATGTTATTTTTAATTCAATTTAATTTAACTTTCATTTTAATTTGATTTAATTTAGTTTAATTTTAATTTTAATTTAATTTATTTAATTTACTTTAGTTTTAGTTTTAACTTGGTTTTATTTCAATTTAATTTAATTTAATTTAATTTAACATGTTTTAATTTAATTTAATTTAATTTAATTTAATTTAATTTAATTTAATTTAATTTAATTGAATATGATTTAATTTAATTTAAATTAGTTTAATTTAATTTAATTTAATTTAATTTAATTTAATATGTTTTAATTTAATTTACTTTAAATTAATTTAATTTAATTTAATTTAAATTTAAATTTATTTTTATTTTTAATTTTAATTTGATATTTTATTTTATTTTTTTTGTTTTAAAAATGATTTAATTTTAATTATTAAAGTATTAATTTAATTGAAATTTTAAAAGGATTTAATTTAAATAATTTAACTTTAATTTATTTTAATGATCAAGTCTTTTAGCATTTTAAATTTTAAATTTGGATTATCATTTTAATTAGGAATTAAATATTATTGAGGTGATTAATTTAGGGTTTCTTAAATTAAAGAACAAATCTCTTCCTAATGACATCCCTATTTTAATAATTCTAATTTTTTTATTATTCTTCCAAATTTAATTAATTATTTAATTAAGGTTTATTTTTAATTATTTTTAAATTATACGGTAGGTTTCTACCCTTTAATTATTTAAATTTCAATCATCCAAATCAGGTAAAGATCAAATATTTTACTCTTTCATTTTATTAAGCCTAAAGTTTTTTAATTAAGGGTTAAAATTTTAATTACCATTTTGCCCTTCAAGCTTAATAATTTCATAACTCACTAAATTGTGCTTAAATGAACTTGAAATTTTTATGTGACTTCACTCATATGTCAATAAAGACATTAGAGGAGAAAATGTGATTTTTTTGTATTTAATTTATTTATGTAATTATTTTTATTGGAAAATAGGGATTTTCAAGGAAAATTCAATAACATGACCAAGGGAAAATTTCTATCCTTAAGAAAATTATGGGACATTCCTAATGACCAGAGAACCACTTGGACCAATTTTAGTAATTTTTTGAATTGTATTCTTTTTATTATAATTATTTTGAGTTTTGGAGTATTAATTAATTTAAAAATAAAATAAAGGTTAAAAAGTGAATTTTATATTTTTTTAAAAATCTCTCTGATATCAAGGAAACCAGAGATCCAATTTTTATAATTTTCTAATTTTTCTTTGATTTATTAGAATTATTTTAATGGAAGTACTAGAAAATACATTTTTTTAATTTTAAAATTACTTTAGGGCTTTAAAATTTAATATATCATCATAGGGACCTAAGAAAAATATGGGGTTTGTTCCTGAGTGATTAAAATTCAAAATATAACATTTTGGTGAATTTTTTTATTTTTGTGATTTTTATTATTTTTTAATTATTAAAAATATTAAAATAATGCAAAAAATCAACTTTTTTTAGAAAACTGCAATTTTAATTTTCTTAAATTCCCCTGATATCAGAGAGGCTCTAAAACCAATTTGGTGAATTTTTGAAAAGTATTTTGAAAGTTATGAATTTTTTAAATTTAATTTTGGCTAAATGGTTTAATCAACCCATTTGATAGGGCTAACCAAGTCCAATTGACTTCAAACTTTTATGGTGGGTTCCTCTGATCCTAAAGGTCAGTGGAGAATTGATTTCAAGTCAATTTGATGTATGATTAGCTCTAATTAATTAAAGCTCCATTTTGGGTGTTTAAGCCAATTAGGGTTATTGCAAGTGGATTAATTCAAAACCTATTTTTCCTAGAGTCCTCTGGTCATAAGAAACATCACCAAATTTTCCTAGAATTTATTTCACAACATGTTAATTATTGGAATTAAAATACTCAAACTAGCAACCTAGAATTGAAAAATTAATAACTCTTCATAGGGATGGCCTCTGACTTTGGAAAATTTAGGGATTGTTCCCAAATTCAGAGGCTTTAAAAGCCCTATGGTCTCATGCCATGGTGAATTGTATACATGCATGGAGAATTGAAATAGTGCAGAGAGTAAATAAATTATTAAAAATCAAATACTCAATGAAATTAAATGAGCAAGAGGGTATTTTTATTAACTCTTCATGGTGATTTCTTTTCCACATTATTCTCCTCTATTCACTGAGCAAGAGAGTATTTTTATTTTATTTTTTTGATTTTTCTACACAAAGTTATGCATTTTTGAAGTTTAGGGAATTAAATAAATAAGAAAATGCCTATTTTCCTACTTATCCAGCGCGGCGCCCTGTCATCCTCGGCATCTCCGAACGACCACGCGGCGCGCTCCCATTTGACTCCGCCACTTGAGTCAGCAGCCCGGGTCCCGCCTTCCGCGTATCATCCGCTGATCCGACCTGATCTGAGTCGTCTATCTGCGCGTGTATTGAATGAACGACATCCGTTCATCGTCCCCAAGCCTCCTAGCCCAAGAACCGTCCACACTAAAACCCTAAGAACTCACTCATTTCTCAACGGATTTTCGTGTTCTTGTGCTATATGGATTCGTCTTGAAGAGACGAACACATCCATACTGTTTATGTAGCATGAAATTGATTCAATAAAAATAGAGAATGTTCAGAAGCTCGGGAAGAAGAATGAGACCATACCTTTGCTCAGAGAAGTGTGGCTTCAATCTGAGGGTTGTGTCACCTTCGATTGGGTCCAAGCAAGCTCCAGATGAAGTCTCCTGGCCTGGTGAATTGTCCAAGTATGACTTTGACCAAGCCCGATTTTAACCTTTGGAGTCCGGAACGGATGGGTGGCCCGGAGAGGGGCTTTCACCTGGGAACTTCTCCTCTTGACCTTGTGCGAGTGTAGGTGAGTTTAATTTGACTTTGGTGAAGGATTTGGGAATGTCCTCGTTCGGCTCGAGAATCGAGCTCCAAAATCGAGCTCAATTAGTGGGGATTAGGGCGAGGAGGACGGTGGGGATCAAGTGCTCTAGGTGTGGGGAGAGTCTGGAGTGATTTTGGCAGAGTTTCCTTAAGGTTGATTCAGCACCTCCTCATGGCCGAGAGAGGTGGGGTTTAAATTGGAAAAGCTGGAGGGCCTCCCAGGGGGAGTTAGGGCTTGGGATCAGCTGCTCAGGTCAAGGGAAGAACAGACATGGTGGCCATTGGGCATGGGGCAACTCAGCAAGGTGGAATTCCAAAGTTTGGCTCCTCCCCATGTCTCGGCCATGGCGTTTTCCGGCGACCCAGGCGGCTGGCCGGCAGGCAATGGTCACCATCTTGTTCAGGTGGGTCAGGGCTGGGGTTTAGTGCAATCAATTGGCCATGGACATGTGTAAAGGGCTTGGATTAAAATGGAATGGAGATAAGGTCACTTTGGGTTCAAATGGGTCAAACCACCATTTTGGGCTTGGTGCACCCTTCCAAGTTCTGGTTTTGAGCTGGGAGGATCATGTGAGTCAACCTATTAAAGGTAGTGAAGTCCACATCAAGGATTAGGTGGCAAAGTATGGTTTAGAGTGTATCATGTTTAAGGTAAAAAGGTTTAAAAAGGTTTAAGAAAGAGATCCTCTCTCTTGCCATTAAAGGCTTGGTGACAAGTCAAACCCCCATGGCTTCATGTGGCTTGTCCATGGCTTGCATGTGGCTCCATTTGGCTCATCCTTGGCTTAGGAAAAGTGGATTCATTTATATGAAAAAGGAATTTGGAAATTTTGGTAATTTAGTGAAAATTTAGATGGTGCTTGATTTAGGTTGATTTGATGATTGATTTGGGACTTAGGAATTGATTCCAATTAAAGGGATGATGAGAAGGAGTTGTCAATGTGGGCTTTGGAATGGGTTTGGGCTTTTGAATTTTACTTTGGATGGGCTTTTAAAATGGTTTAGGGAAGTGGGCTTTTGGATTTTAAAATGGACTTTAGGATGAAAGTTTGGTAAAAGGCTTGGGCCACATAATTGTTGGGTTTGGTTTAGGGGTATGTCATGAGTGGTTTGAAACAAACTTGAGGTGGTTTGGGTTTGAATTGGGTTGAATTTGAACCTCTTTGGTAAATGGGCCAATGTAGGTCAAATTGGGCTAACTTGGGCCAATGTTGGGCTAAGGTTGAAATTGATGTAAAATTAATGTTGGGAAATGTTTATGGGAATGTTTCAAAGAGGTTTTGGCTTTGGTTGGGTTTTGATTTTGGGGTTTGGGCTTATTTGGGTTAGGTTTGGGCTTAGGTCAAAATTGGGTCTTTTAGCTTTGGGTTGAATTTGAGTGGGGTTTGGGTCTAAATTTTGGGCAAATCATGTTAGTGTTTTGTTTGTAGGGATGTTTGGGAAGGTTTAGAAAAGATTTGGGGTTAATTGGAGTTGAATTGGGTGAGTTTGAGCTAAGTTTGGGTCATGGGTCCAAATTGAGCTTTAAGGTCAAAAGTGAAATTGGATTCAAATGCCAATCAAATTGGGCTTGAATTTGGTCTAGATTGGTGTTGGGGATGTTGAATTGAAGTTTAGAATTGAATTGGACCAGAATTTGGGTCAATTGGGTAGCTTTGGTTTGACAACTCACTTTGGGTTAAAATGGGTCAATTTGGGGATTTTGACAAAATTGGGGTAAATTGACCAAATTGGCTGATGGTGTAGTTGAACAAAATGAAATTGGGAATATTTGGGATTTTTTGGAATTTTCTGGGAATTTTTTGAATTTTTGGATTTTTTGGCTAAGAGGGGCATTTTGGGTATTTGGAGGGTATTGGGAGGTTTTTTTTTTGAATTTTTGGTATTTTTGGCTATGAATGATCAATTTGAGTGGTGTGGAAATGTTTGGTATTGGTTTTGAGGAATTTGGGTGACTTTGTAGAATTTTGAAAAAATTTGGGTAATTTCAAGGGTTTTGGGTAGGCTAGGCGGGTGTTGGGTCCCCGGGGTCAAAAATTAAAATTTGGAAAATTGAAAATTGGGTAAATGTAAGTAAAATGAAATCATTTTGGTTGATCCATGAAGCCATGTTAAGCCTATATGAGCCATGAGAGGATTCATTTGAGGCATTCACCAGGTTGTTCCTAACCATCTTAGCCAAGGGCTTAGGGGTTAAGGACCATCCATGTGAATCACCCTCATGAGTCAGGAGGTCAAGTTGGGTATGGGTATGGTTTTAGGAGGTGTGTGAAAGTGTAGTGTATAAGTGTAGTGTGAGTGTAAGTCAGTCCTCACCGGACCGAGGCCACCTGGGCGGTCCTAAGGCCAAAGAATCCTATAGGAACTCATCCTTTAAACTTCCACATTTAATTTCAACCCTCTAGGTGATTAGGGGTCTACAATCAAGTTTGTAAAGTTTGCAGGGAGTTAAGAAGTGGTTTGAATTTCTAAGTGGTGGGTCCCAATTCTAATCCTCTAAGATAGTCAAAGGAAAAGCCTAAGGCTAGATCCTAAGTACTCAAAAGAAGAAGAGAAGACCTCATCAAAAATGAGGTCAACAAATGGACCCAATAGGTGTGGTGTGCTAACTCAGCACACCGCGCATATTGGCGTTGACCGAAGCGATCAACAAAACTAACACAGATGTCCAAGTGACAAACTTAGGACAAAGTAGAAGAACTTTCGCTAGGGAGTGTCAAGTATATTTCTGAGACTGGAGATTCCTGAACTCTCGCTGGGGAAAGGAAAAGGAGGTGAATCCCAAATCACATGATCCGGGGGAATTTCAATTTAGATTTCATTTTGTTTCAGTTTTAAGTTTTGATGTGTGAGCCGAGATTTTAGTTTGAGTTTCAATTTAGATTGAATTTTTGTTAAAATTAATTTGAAGGGGTTTGATCTTGAAATGAAAAATGGAATTTTGTGGCTTTAGATGTAACATCTTCAACCTCAAAAGAAAACTGAATTGATTGGATTGAATCATTACAATGAGGAGAGATCTCAGAGCAATGCAGTATTGGATGTAAAATCCTTAACCTCAAGAGTTTGATTCGGTGTGCTTCATTGCCATAGGGAGAGAACCTAAAGTAATGCAGTATCGGATGTAAAATCCTCAACCCCAAGAATTTTATTTTGATGTATTTCATTGCGATAGGGAAAGAGTCCTAAAGCAATGCAGTCTCGGATGTAAAATCCTCAACCCCAAAAGTTTGATTTTGATGTATTTCATTGCGATAGGGAAAGAATCCTAAAGCAATGCGATCTCGGATGTAAAATCCTCAACCCCAAGAATTTGATTTTTGATGTATTTCATTGCGATAGGGAAAGAATCCTAAAGCAATGCAGTCTCAGATGTAAAATCCTCAACCCCAAAAGTTTGATTTTGATGTATTTCATTGCGATGGGGAAATAATCCTAAAGCAATGCAGTCTCGAATGTAAAATCCTTAACCCCAAGAATTTCATTTTGATGTATTTCATTACGATAGGGAAAGAATCCTAAAGCAATGCAGTCTCGGATGTAAAATCCTCAACCCCAAAAGTTTGATTTTGATGTATTTCATTGCGATAGGGAAGAACCTAAAGCAATGCAGTCTCGGATGTAAAATCCTCAACCCCAAAAGTTTGATTTTGATGTATTTCATTGCGATAGGGAAAGAATCCTACAAGGCAATGCGAGTCTCGGATGTAAAATCCTCAACCCCAAAAGTTTGATTTTGATGTATTTCATTGCGATAGGGAAAGAACCTAAAGAAATGCAGTCTCGGATGTAAAATCCTCAACCCCAAGAATTTGATTTTGATGTATTTCATTGCGATAAGGAAAGAATCCTAAAGCAATGCGGTCTCGGATGTAAAATGCTCAACCCCAAAAGTTTGATTTTGATGTATTTCATTGCGATAGGGAAAGAATCCTAAAGCAATGCAGTCTCGGATGTAAAATCCTCAACCCCAAAAGTTTAATTTTGATGTATTTCATTGCGATAGGGAAAGAACCTAAAGCAATGCAGTCTCGGATGTAAAATCCTAAACCCCAAGAATTTGATTTTGATGTATTTCATTGCGATAGGAAAGAATCCTAAAGCAATGCAGTCTCGGATGTAAAATCCTCAACCCCAAAAGTTTGATTTTGATGTATTTCATTGCGATAGGGAAAGAACCTAAAGCAATGCAATCTCGGATGTAAAATCCTCAACCCCAATAGTTTGATTTTGATGTATTTCATTGCGATAGGGAAAGAACGTAAACCAATGCAGTATCGGATGTAAAATCCTCAACCCCAAAAGTTTGATTTTGATGTATTTCATTGCGATAGGGAAAGAACCTAAAGCAATGCAGTATCGGATGTAAAATCCTCAACCCCAAGAATTTGATTTTGATGTATTTCATTGCGATAGGGAAAGAATCCTAAAGCAATGCAGTCTCGGATGTAAAATCCTCAACCCCAAGAATTTGATTTTGAAAGGTAATTGATTTTGCAAAGATTTATAATGTTGATTTGAAAAGTGTGGAATTTTGGTGTTTCGAGAATTTCATGAGAGTTGTAAAAGATTTTTGTGGAAAGAAACAGATTAGGAGGGAATATGTAGATGTTACATGTCCCATTCAAAAGAGTTGATCGAAAGTTGCTGGTTTGGATTGGATACAATTCCTCGCCATCAGATCCGAATCGAAAACCTCGTGGCTCCGTGTCAATGGAATCGATCGCTTCCATCCCAGACAAGGGAGAGAGTAGAACGGATTGGATTTCAGATTTGGAAGGTTGAGTTTGAATTTGATTGAGATTTGATTTGAGATCTGGAAAGTTGAATTTGAATTTGATTGAGATCTGATTTGAGATCTGGAAGGTTGAATTTGAATTTGATTGAGATTTGATTTGAAATCTGGAAGGTTGAATTTGAATTTGATTGAGATTTGATTTGAAATCTGGAAGGTTGAATTTGAATTTGATTGAGATTTGATTTGAAATTTGGAAGGTTGAATTTGAATTTGATTGAGATTTGATTTGAAATCTGGAAGGTTGAATTTGAATTTGATTGAGATTTGATTTGAAATTTGGAAGGTTGAATTTGAATTTGATTGAGATTTGATTTAAAATTTGTATTCATTTTGTTTGTCCTTTAACGATTCAAATTTGCTTTATCGTTCATTTAATGTTCATGTGAATTTGGCGTTCATCATTTTTTAGATTTTTAAGGAAAGTTTCCTTTTATTCTTTTTGTTTCTTTTCTATTCTTTGTTCGAAGTTCATTTAACTTTAATGGCGTTTCCCAGGCAACTTGCACAAAAGAGGTGAAGGCCAAAAATGTGACATGGTCACTTTCATTCCAATCATGTTGAAGATACATCATACAACTCGATCTGGAATACATCTCATACAATCCATGTAGACTCAAAACGGACTATATACGATCTTTGTCAATCCATCCAAAAAGGCATCTATCAAAAATCCATGTCTGAATAGTGAGGTACATGGTCAATAACATCACCTTCCAAGCCATCCTTGGCAAGGATGCCGTATGGATGTACGTTGGAGGTGTGATATTTTCCATGTAACTCACGACTCGTAAGGCCGGAGGCTCTCTAGCTCCGGGTCCGGTCCGGAAGTGGTAAGGTGCTTTCCTGTCATCCATCCTTCTAAAAGTAATCGAAATCCGCTTCACTTGGTACTCCCGTATGCAATGTTTAGCGACATCCGCTCCGTTGCCCTTTAGTATCATGACGGAACCTACCGGTAATAGTATCTTTATCGGCCCTCGGAACTCACCCGGGCCTCGCTATCCGGAGGTCGGTTCGAACATGATATTACACTCGTTTAGAAAAGAAGCCGTGCGGAAAGGTCCGACAAAGTCGTGGTGATCTATGTGCGGGGGTATGCGATCACCCTTCTTGTAAATGTTAATGATGCAACCGTTAGGTATGCAATCTGCCGGCGTACCCTCCATGCTTATCATTCTTTTTACCATCCTTTTGATGACTAATGGCATTGGATCCACTCGGCCATGACGGAGTATCCCGGTGGGTTTCCCTTCTGTCTTCTCGCGAAGTTGTAGCAGCATCCACATTGTATTGTAATTCTTCCTTTCCCCGGCATCCACCTCGGGGTTCCGAGTAAGTGTTTTCTTTTAGGCGGCTCGCTCGACCCATTCTTTTCAAATCCCGGATGCGATCCACGATTTGTTGTTGTTCGTATTCCGAGAACACGTCCGTATGTAGCTCGAGGCCTTCTAAGTATATCGATCCTCCCGCCTCCGATTCTCTCGAAGTATTCAAAGTTTTCTTCTCGACATTCTGCATTCTTTCTAACTCGTATTCTGGAATAATTTGCAAATGGCGAGGCCTGGTGACGTATTGTGGGATATATGGCTCAATCCCTTTGCGTTCTCCTGCATACCTCGGCTCCTCGGGGATGGTCTCCATCGGGACATCCTCGCAGGGTTGCTTCTGCAACAAGGTCATGCATTAGCGGTGGCTTTATCCGGTGGCGTGGTAGCCTTCCTTCTTCTGATCTTTTTGAGATTTCCCTGGTCTCTTCTGTTATCCTCGGAGTTGGCCTCCTTTCATCAGGTTCCTGGCGAACCGGTATCCTCGAAGTATATGTACTGGTAGTAGCAACTGCCTCGTCGCGCTGGTCCGCTGCTAGTTTAGTTAACATCTTGCGGATACGGCGATTTTTATTTCTTCGTTGAGTTGCTATGAGAGTAGCTCTTCGTACTTCCTGAATTTCTGTGGGCGCGGCACTGACAAGCCTACCCTCTGCTGTAGCGACTACAGACTTGATTTTCTTGTCTTCTTCAGTGTTTATTTTCCTTTTCTTGCTGCTGGATTGGTGGCTTGGGCCACCCACCTTCATTACTGTCTGACTGGGTAGTTCCTCCCGGTCAATTAGGACCCAGTCACTTTCCTCGTATTGCAGGCCTGCTGGTGCGAAGTCTGAGTCAATCTCTATTATCGCTCCATCTTTCACCCTCTTTTCGTCGAGTGCAAGGCTTACGCCGTTTCTAAAGTTCGAGACCAACCGCCCGTTCGACATTTTCTCGCGAAAAGACAAGGAAAAGGATCGAGGGCCGTACTTAAGAACAAGAACATTAAGAAAATGTTTATTAAAGACGAGTTTTTTTTTATTATTTTTTATTACTTTTGTATCTTTTAAATTCAACAGGAATGAAATGGGAAAAGATCAGGAAAAAGATTTTGATATGGAAGAGAAAACAAGGAAAACTTTATTATCATGATTTTATTTATTTTAGCACATTTTTTTATTATTTTTGGATTCGGACCCAGCCATAAGCAATTACTTCACCCGTGCTTCTAGGGATGAAAAATTCATTCTTTCAAAACATCAGGTAGTGTAATACTTTTTCAAGTATCGTCCATTGATCGGAAGCATATGTCGTTCTCCTTGGCAATTCACTAGCTGGTAGGAGCCTCCTGAGTATAGTGCCTCAACCACAAACGGCCCTTCCCAAGTGGGTTAAAATTTTCCTCCTATCTTGCGGTGTGCAAGAATAGGTCTCTTGAGAACGAGAACTAAGTCACCAACTTTGAAGGTTCTTGGGCGGACCAGTCTGTCATGGGCTTGAACCATCTTGGCTTGGTATAGTTCTAAGTTCCGCTGCTGTTGCAAGTCTTTTCCCTTCCGGGTTTTCCAATTCTCTAGTCATAATTTGGCATTCTCTTCTGTCGTGATTTTGTTTGCAAGCTGCAATTCGAGTGAAGGAAGTTGGACCTCTAAGGGTAACATCGCCTCGGACCCATACACCGGAGCGTAAGGTGTAGCTTGAGTAGGAGTTCGAAGGTTGTTCGGTAGGCCCATAAGGCTTCTAATAACATCTCGTGCCAATTTCTCTTATTATCGTACAAATTTTTCTTTAAAATTTGAACGAGAGTTTTATTAAAAGCCTCAGCCAGGTCGTTCGCTCTTGGGTAGTAAATTGTTGAATACCGCCAGTCGACTCCGTGTCTCCTGACAAAATTATTGATTTGCGTGCTTCTGAATGCTGACCCATTATCTGAGATGATCCTGCGCGGCACTCTGAAACGGTAGACAACTTGGTTCTTGAAAAGCCGTAGCACGTGGTGTGCTTTCACTTCTCCGAGTGGAACCGCCTCGCCCACTTGGAAAAGTAATCTGTAGCCGCAAGAATGAAGCAATGTCCTTTTGAAGATGGTGGTTCTATTGGACCCACTATATCTGTGCCCCAACATTCAAATGGCCATGACGCAATTGTCGGATGTAGCACATTTGGGGATTGGTGTAGAACCACTCCGTGCACTTGGCATTGGTGACAGCTCTTAGCGATTTTCATGCAGTCGGTCATCATCGAGGGCCAGTAATACCCTAGTCTTTTGATTTTCATTTTCATCTTCGGACCCGACTGGTGAGCGCCACAGAGTCCTGAATGCACCTTTTTAACAATTTCACGGGCCTCGGACCCACTTCGGCACCTTAGCCACATTTGATCGAAAGACCTTCTGTATAATGTATTATTTATTAATGCGTAGGACAGAGTTCTTTTCTTGATCTGATGGGCTAACGACCTATCGTCTGGTAGTTTTACTGTTTACGGTGTAGTTCATTAATGGTCGTCGCCAATCTTCGGTGTTTTCTACGTCATCGTTGCAATCGATTCTTCTTCTTTTTCGATTTGTGTATTGTGTCTATGTCGAGCCGTGATAGGACCCGACGTCCGTGAACCGACACTTCTACTCGATTCATCTTGCAAGCGGGAAAATTCTTTTGCGAGGCGGGCTAACGCATCCGCTAAAGCGTTTTCTTTCCGGGAATTTTGTAGATCGTCACATTCGGAATCCGTTCCAACAACCGTATGGCATATTGGAAGTATTGCTCGAGTCTTGGCTTTAAAATTCCGTCTTGTCCGGCGATCCGTTGAATGATTAACTGCGAATCCTCGTAGATGTTGATGTTTCTTATCCCCATTTGAATAGTCGATTCCGAGTCCCGTTATGAGGGCTTCGTATTCGCTTCGTTGTTTGGACATGGCTCGTTAAGTGGTAGGAGTATCTTAACATCCCCCGCTCCGGTGTTATAAAGATTAATTCGATTCTCGCCTTACCGTGCCACTATCACTTGCGATTCTTCGTCTTTGTGTGCTGAAGATGCTCCGTCGAAATATAATTCCCAACGTCGATCAACAGGGTCTTCCAAACTCATTATTTGTTCATTTGGCAAGTCGTCATTGAGAGGGGATTCTGCCGGCAGAGGGTGTACTGCGAGGTAGTCTGCTAGGACTTGTCCCTTTACGGCACGAAGAGGCACGAAAGTTACATCGAATTGCAATAATATCATTGACCACCTGACAAGTCTGCCAGAAAGCGTTGGACGGGTCATCAAGTATTGCAATGAATTAAATTTCGAGATCAGGTTGACCTTATGAGAAAGCATGTAGTGCCTGAGCTTTTGAGCGGCGAAGATCAAGGCCAAACAGTGCTTTTCAATTGTGGGATACTTTATTTCTGTCGGAAGTAAACGACGGCTTAGATATTAAAGAGCATTTTCTTTACCCTTGTACGGCTTTTTTTTGAGTTATGGTGTTTTATTTGGAAAGGGGGTCGCCTACAGAAATTGTCGGTGAATTTTAATTTAATTTAAATAAATAATTTGAAAAGTAGTATTTGATTTTGAAAATAATTTTAAATTTGAAAATTTTAAGATATGAAATCAAACTGATCTCACATTCCGAATAGTTTATATAAACGAGCATCGAACTACAAACCGTGTATCTATCCCGAAGAATATACACACTGCTTGATAATGAGGCTCGATTAAATAAACTAGAGAAGTTTGTGACATCCGTTTGGTCTGCGAACCAATTTTATAAGCCGACAAATTCCCCTGTTTAATATGAAAACATTAAACAGGGTTTATATTACTCAGGTTCTTAAAATTCCCTATAAGGGCAAGCCCCTATAGTTAATTACATCTTAAGTGACGGGAATCACCTAAGAAAACTCTCGATAATAATCGATAGTTCCGCTCTCAAGAATTTCAAAGTTTAAGTTTTCAATGGATTGAATTTTGGAATCTCAATAGGGAATGGATCAAATTTGGAACATTTTATTTTGGGAAATCAAAGGAAGAAAGGTAGGAGAAATCACAGATTCGAAGCAAACTTCGGTAATTTCCCGACTATCCTATTGTTTGGCTTGAATTTAGGAAAGTCCTAATGTTTATTTAGTATTTTGATCTTGCCAATTTTAATTAGTTAGGACTTATATTTGTATGATAAAATCATACAAATAGCCTTGAAGATGTGAGGGTTTATGTCGTATCGGACGACTACCTCGGAGTCCTAAGACCGATTAGGGCTTAATTTACATGACATGATCATGCAAATGCCTAACGAAGAGTTGAGGATTTATGTTGCACTAGGCAAACTACCTCAAAGTCCTATAGCTTGGTTATTTAATTCTAAGAAAGTTTTCCTGAAGTAGACTCAGGTTTTGCTGATGTAGACTCAGGTTTTGCTGATGACGATGGCCGTACTGCCCACCATGCTCCGAGCTCCTTGTTATTGTAGTGGTTTAGTTTTAGAAGTCATAAATCAGGAGATGAGAAAAGTGTTCTGGTTTAGAGAAAATCTTAAAATCCAGGTTTTTTTAATATTTTGATTAAACAAATCTTAAAGTTGATTATAACAACACCGGTTAAGATCCCTCGGTTCCATCCTTCCGGCATCGTTATTTTTATCGGATTCACTTAGTCCAGATGAATTTGCTAAACTCAACTGAATGAGTTCCACACTTTCATTTAGACCGTGGGTTACATCATCCGAGGTATTCCCGATCATCCAACAAGACGTTTTAATTTAGTTGTAGTTGTAGTTTTGTTGTTCTGTTTTTGATTAAATTTTGAGTTGTTTTATATTTTGGAATGTTGTGGCGATGAATTTTATCTTGCAATGACTTTTAATTTAGTTTTGGTTTCTATTTTAGGGACTATCCTAAAGGTGTAGGTTTTCATGCAACAGTTGTTTATCATGCAAGAAAAGTAAGTGCGATGCGATTAAATAAATTGCAATAAAGTAAATTGCAATAAAATAAAAGCGTACCTGGAGGGTCTTCCCGTCATCCCAAGCTGCACTTAAAGCGTAATTAGAATATTTAAGCATTTAAAACAAGTTCCTAGGTAAGGCTAAGGGAAGGGTTATGGTTTTCTACCAAGTTCCTAATCCTATAGCTAGTCATCTCCTATGACGTCTAGGTTCTTGTATTTTGGTTTGAGGACGATTTTCTTCATCGAAGAACAATTAAGTTCAATTGTTCTTATAAATATCCTATCATATCGAGGAAGTGCTTAAGACGAATCTTAAACATCTTTTCAATATTTCTAGGATTATTCTAAGCCCAAATGAATTTAATTATACAAATGAATTAATCGTCCGAGAATTCAAGTTTCTTCGTTATCTTGCTCGGTGAACTAGGACATTTGAATATCCTATGAATGAAGTAGCACTTCATTTAACACTCCTTTTAAGAGTTATGACATCACGAGCTTTTGAGGGCAAATGGATGTTCAAGTGATTTATGATTTGATTTAATTTCAGTTAATGGATTTAAGTTTGGAATAGTGTTCAAGTTGTTTTAGATTTATTTTTTGAATTCTTTATGTCTTAGGTGATGTTATATTTAATTTAATTTAATTTAACTTAGTTCAATTTAATTTAATTTAATTCAATTTTAATTTAATGTGGTTTAATTTAATTTAATTTAATTTAAGTTAATTTAATATAATATGATTTAATTTAATTTAATTTAATTTGATTTAATTTAATTTAATTTAATATGTTTTAATTTAATTTAATTTAATATGTTTTAATTTAATTTAATTTAATTTAATTTAATTTAATTTAATTTAATTTAATTTGATTTAATTTAATTTAATTTAATTTAATTTAATTTAAAATATTTTAATTTAATTTAATTTAATATGTTTTAATTTAATTTAATTTAATTTAATTTAATTTAAATTTTAATTTGATTTTATTTTTATTTTAATTTTAATATTTTATTTTAAAAGGGTTTAATTTAAATAATTTAATTTAATTCAATTTAATGATTAAGTCTTTTAGCATTTTTAAATCTTAAATTTGAATTATCATTTTAATTAGTAATTAAATATTATTGAGATGATTAATTTAGGGATTCTTAAATTAAAGAACAAATTTCTTCCTAATAACATCCCTATTTTAATAATTCCAATTTTATTATTCTTCCAAATTTAATCAATTATTTAATTAAAGTTCATTTCAATTATTTTTAAATTGTTTAATAGGTTTCTACCCTTTAATTATTTAAATTTCAATCATCCAAGTCAGATTAGAATCAAATATTTTACTCTTTCATTTTATTAAGCCTAAAGTTTTAATTAAGGGTTAAAATTTTAATTACCATTTTGCCCTTCAAGCTTAATAATTTCATAACTCACTAAATTGAGCTCAAATGAATTTGAAATTTTTATGTGACTTCACTCATATGTCAATAAAGACATTAGAGGAGAAAATCTGATTTTTCTGTATTTAATTTATTTATGTAATTATTTTTGGTGGAAAATAAGGATTTCCAAGGAAAATTTAATAATATGACCAAGGAAAAGTTTCTGTCCTTAAAAAAATTATGAGACATTCCTAATGACTAGAGGACCACTTGGACCAAGTTTGGTGATTTTTTAAATTATATTATTTTTATTATAATTATTTTGAGTTTTCGAGTATTAATTAATTTAAAAATAAAATAAAGTTTGAAAAATGAATTTTTTATTTTTAAAAAATCTCTCTGATATCAAGGAAATCAGAGAATCAATTTTTATAATTTTCTGATTTTTCTTTGATTTATTAGAATTATTTTAATGGAAATGCTAGAAAATACATTTTTTTTTTTAAAATTACCCTAGGGCTTTAAAATTTAATAACTCGTCATAGAGACCTAGGAAAAATATGAGGTTTGTTCCTAAGTGACTAAAATTCAAAATGTGACATTTTGGTGAATTTTATTATTTTTGTGATTTTTATTATTTTATTAATTATTAAAATATTAAAATAATACAAAAAATCAACTTTTTAGAAAATTTAAATTTTAATTTTCTTAAATTCCCCTAATATCAGAGAGGCTCCAAAACCAATTTGGTGAATTTTTGAAAAGCATTTTGAAAGTTATGAATTTTTAAAGTTTAAATTGGCTAAATGGCTTAATCAACCCATTTAGTAGGGCTAACCAAGTCCAATTAACTTCAAATTTTTATGGTGGGTTCCTCTGATCCTAAAGGTCAGTGGAGAATTTATTTCAAGTCAATTTGATGTATGATTAGCACTAATTAATTAAAGACCTATTTTGGGTGTTTAAGCCAATTAGGGTCATTCCAAGTGAATTAATTCAAAACCTATTTTTCCTGGGGGTCCTCTAGTCATAAGAAACATCACCAAATTTTCCTAGAATTTATTTCACAACATGCTAATTATTAGATTTAAAATACTCAAAACAGTAACATGAATTTGAAAAATCAATAACTTCTCATAGGGATGGCCTCTGACTTTGGAAAATTCAGGGAATGTTCCCAAATTCGGAGGCTTCAAAAGCCCTATGGTCTCATGCCATGGTGAATTTCCTATATGCATGGAGAATTAAAACAATGCGGACGAGTAAATAAATCATTAAAAATAAAATACTTGATGAAATTAAATGATTTCTTTTCCACATTATTCTCCTCTGTTCACTGAGCAAGAAGGTATTTTTATTTTATTTTTAGGATTTTTCTACACAAAGTTATGAATTTTTGAAGTTCTGGTAATTAAATAAATAGAAAAATAGTCTATTTTCCTACTTATCCACGCGGCGCCACGCCATCCTCGGCAGCTTCGAAAGGCCACGCGTCGTCTCCTGATTCGGCGCCGCCATCCGACTCAGTGTTCCAGGGGCCCGCGGTTCATGCACCATTGCGCTGTCCGGCTCGATCCAGACCGTCCGCTCGATACACGCTCGATCCGACGGCTCCCAGTCATCGTCTACGACTGGTGTGTACCCGTGACCGTCAACCTTCTAACCCTAATTTCTCACTCGATTCTCAACGGATTTTCGTGTTCTTATGCTCTATGGATTCGTCTTGAGGGGACGAACACATCCATACGGTAAACATGTATTTAAATTGACTCAAATTAAAAGGAGAATCTCTGGAAGCTCAAGAAGAAGAGTGAATCCATACCTTTGCTCAGAGAAGTGAAGCTTCGATCTAAGAGTTGTGTCACCTTCGATTGGGTCCAAGTAAGCTCCAGATGAAGTCCCTTGGCCTGGTGAATTGTCTAGCTATGAAAGTGACCACGGCTCGATCACAAAGCTTGGAGTCCGGAACGGATGGGTGGCCCGGAGAGGGGGCTTTTGCTGGTGGACTTCTTCCCTTGGTCCGGTGAAGGTGTAGGAGCAATCAATTTGGGGATTGGCTCAGCTGTGGAGAAGTGTCCCGGTTTTGGGCTTGGATTTCAACTACGAAATTGAGCTCGCAGAGAGGAAATGGCAGGGGGATTTCAGTGGGGATCAAGTTCTCTATGTGTGGGGAGTAGTCTGGAACAATTTTGGCAGAGTTTCCTTAAGGTTTGTTTTTAGCACCTCTCATGGCCGAGAAGGAGTGGTGTTTAAATAGGAGAGGGTGGAGGGCCTCCCAGGGGGAGTTAGGGCTTGGGATCAGCTGCTCTTGGCAAGAGAAGAACAGCTACAATGGCCAGCTGGGGATGGGGCGGCTCGGCGAGGTGGAATTCCAAAGTTTGGCTTCTCCCCATGTCTCGACCATGGAGTTTTCCGGCGACCCGGGCGGTCGGCCGGCGAGCGAGGGTCACCATCTTGACCAGGGAGGTCAGGGCTTGGCAATGGTGAAGTCAATTGTGCTTGGACATGTGTAAAGTGTTTGGATTAAAATGGAATGGAGATAAGGTCACTTTGGGTTCAAATGGGTCAACCCACCATTTTGGGCTTGGTGCACCCTTCCAAGTTCGATTTTGGGGCTGGGAGGATCATGTGAGTCAACCTACCAAAGGTAGTGAAGTCCACATCAAAGATTAGGTGGCAAAGTGTGGTTTAGAGTGTATCATGTTTAAGGTAAAAAGGGCTTAAGAAAAGTTTAAGAAAGAGATCCCTTCTCTTGCCATTAGTGGTTTGGTGAGGTGGAAAGTGGATTCCATGGCTCTCATGGCTCCTATGGGGCTCATGCATGGTTTCATGGCTCACCTTTGGCTTGGGGAAAAGCCAAGTCAATTTCATGGAAATGGGTTCAAAGAAATTTTGGCATTTTGATGGGAATTTGGCATATGGCTTGATTTGGAACCATTTGATGATTGATTTGGGATGATTTTAATTAAGGGTATGATGATAAGAATTTGTCATATGGGCCTTGGCATGAAGTTTGGGCTTTTAGGAAAGTTTAAGAAAGTGGGCTTTTGGTTTGGAAATAAATTTATGGATGGGAAATTTGTGAAGGATTGGGCCAAACAAATGTTGGGTTTAGCTCATGGATGTGTCATGAGTGATTTGAAGCAAGTTGGGAGTGATTTGGGTTTGAATTGGGTTGAATTTGGGCTTCCTTGGTGAATGGGCCAATATAGGTCAAATTGGGCTAACTTGGGCCAATGTTGGGCTAGGGTTGAAATTGATGTAAAATAAATGTTGGGAAATGTTTATTGGAGTGTTTCAAAGAGGTTTTGGCTTTGGTTGGGTTTTGATTTTGAGATTTGGGTTTATTTGGGTTAGGTTTGGGTTTAGGTCAAAATTAGGCTTTTTGATTTTAGGTTGAATTTGAGTGGGATTTGGGTCTAAATTTTGGGCAAATCATGTTAGTTTTTTGTTTGTGGGAATGTTAAGGAAGGTTTAGAAAAGATTTGGGGTTAATTGGAGTTGAATTGGGTGAGTTTGGGCTAAGTTTAGGTCATGGGTCCAAATTGGGCTTTAAGGTCCAAAGTGAAATTGGAGTCAAATGTCAATCAAATTGGGCTTGGATTTGGTCTATATTGGTGTTGGGGATGTTGAATTGAAGTTTAGAATTGAATTGGACCAGAATTTGAGTCAATTGGGTAGGTTTGGTTTGACATTGGGTTCATTTTGGGTTAAAATGGGTCAAATTGGGGGTTTTGATAAAAGTGGGGTAAATTGACACAATTGGCCCATGGTGTAGTTGAACAAAATGAAATTGGGAATATTTGGGATTTTTTGGAATTTTCTGGGAATTTTATGAATTTTTGGATTTTTTGGCTAAGAGGGGCATTTTGGGTATTTGGAGGGTATTGAGAGGTATTTTTGGAATTTTTGGTATTTTTGGGTATGAATGATCAATTTGAGTAATTTGGGAATGTTTGGGATTAATTTTGAGGAATTTTGGGTAATTTAGGTGATTTTGCAAATTTTGGGTGGTTTCAAGGGTTTTGGGTAGGTTAAGCGGGTGTAGGGTCCCGGGGGTCAAAAATTGAAAATTTGGAAAATTGAAGCTTGGGTGAATGTAAGTGGAATGAAATCATTTTGGTTGAGCCATGAAGCCTTATCAAGCCCATATGAGCCATGAAGGGACTCATTTGAGGCATCCACTATGTTGTTCCTAACCCTCTTAGCCAAGGGCTTAGGGGTTAAGGACCATCCATGTGAATCACCTTCATGAGTCGGGAGGTCCAGTTGGGTGTGGGTGTGGTTTTAAGAGGTGTGTGAAAGTGTAGTGTATAGGTGTAGTGTGTGTGTAAGCCGACCCTTCACCGGACCGAGCCACCTGAGGCGGTCCTAAGGCCAAAGAGTCCTATAGGAACTCATCATTTAAACTTCCGCATTTGATTTCAACCCTCTAGGTGATTAGGGGTCTACAATCAAGTTTGTGGAGTTTGCAGGGAGTTAAGAAGTGGTTTGAATTTCTAAGTGGTGGGTTCCAATTCTAATCTTCTAGGATAGTCAAAGGAAAAGCCTAAGGCTAGATCCTAAGTACTAAAGAGAAGAAGAGAAGACCTCATCAAAAATGAGGTAAAAAAATGGACCCCCAATAGGTGTGGTGTGCTAACCAAGCACACCGCGCGTATTGGCGTTGACCGAAAAGATCAACAAAACCAACACAGATGTCCAAGTGACAAACATAGGACGAAGTAGAAGAATTTCCGCTGGGGAGTGTCAAGTATATCTACGAGGCTCGGAGATTCACGAACTCTCGGCAGGGAAGGGAAAAGGAGGTGAGTCCCAAATCACATGATCTGGGGGAATTTCGATTTAGATTTTCGTTTTGTTTTGGTTTAAGTTTTGATGTGTAAGTTTAGATTTTGAGTTTTCATTTAGATTGAAGTTTTGCTAAGATTAATTTTGAAGGGATTTGATTTGAAATGAAAATTGAAATTTTATGGTTTTGGATGTAACATCCTCAACCTCAAAAGAAAATTGAATTGATTGGATTGAATCATTACAATGAGGAGAGATCTCAGAGCAATGTGGTATTGGATGTAAAATCCTTAACCTCAAGAGTTTGACTTTGATATATTTCACTGCGATAGGGAAAAAATCCTAAAGCAATGCAGTCTCGGATGTAAAATCCTCAACCCCAAGAATTTGATTTTGATGTATTTCATTGCAATAGGGAAAGAATCCTAAAGCAATGCAGTCTCGGATGTAAAATCCTCGACCCCAAGACTTTGATTTTGATGTATTTCATTGCAATAGGGAAAGAACCCTAAAGCAATGCAGTCTCGGATGTAAAATCCTCGACCCCAAGAGTTTGATTTTAATGTATTTCATTGCAATAGGGAAAGAACCCTAAAGCAATGCAGTCTCGGATGTAAAATCCTCGACCCCAAGAGTTTAAATTTTGATGTATTTCATTGCAATAGGGAAAGAATCCTAAAGCAATGCAGTCTCGGATGTAAAATCCTCGACCGCAAGAGTTTGATTTTGATGTATTTCATTGCAATAGGGAAAGAACCCTAAAGCAATGCTGTCTCGAATGTAAAATCCTCGACCCCAAGAGTTTGATTTTGATGTATTTCATTGCGATAGGGAAAGAATCCTAAAGCAATGCAGTCTCGGATGTAAAATCCTCAACCCCAAAGGTTTAAATTTGATGTATTTCATTGCAATAGGGAAAGAATCCTAAAGCAATGCAGTCTCGGATGTAAAAATCCTCAACCCCAAAAGTTTAATTTTGATGTATTTCATTGCAATAGGGAAAGAATCCTAAAACAATGCAGTCTCGGATGTAAAATACTCAACCCCAAAGGTTTAAATTTGATATATTTCATTGCGATAGGGAAAGAGTCCTAAAGCAATGCAGTCTCGGATGTAAAATCCTCAACCCCAAAAGTTTAATTTTGATGTATTTCATTGCAATAGGGAAAGAATCCTAAAGCAATGCAGTCTCGGATGTAAAATCCTCGACCCCGAGAGTTTGATTTTTGATGTATTTCATTGCGATAGGGAAAGAATCCTAAAGCAATGCAGACTCGGATGTAAAACCCTCAAACCCAAAGGTTTAAATTTTGATGTATTTCATTGCGATAGGAAAGAATCCTAAAGCGATGCGATCTCGGATGTAAAATCCTCGACCCCAAAAGTTTGATTTTTGATGCATTTCATTGCGATAGGGAAAGAATCCTAAAGCGATGCGGTCTCGGATGTAAAATCCTCGACCCCAAAGGTTTAATTTTTGATGTATTTCATTGCGATAGGGAAAGAATCCTAAAGCGATGCGGTCTCGGATGTAAAATCCTCAACCCCAAAGGTTTAATTTTTGATGTATTTCATTGCGATAGGGAAAGAATCCTAAAGCGATGCGGTCTCGGATGTAAAATCCTCGACCCCAAAGGTTTAATTTTGATGTATTTCATTGCAATAGGGAAAGAATCCTAAAGCAATGCGATCTTGGATGTAAAATCCTCAACCCCAAAGGTTTAATTTTGATGTATTTCATTGCGATAGGGAAAGAATCCTAAAGCAATGCGGTCTCGGATGTAAAATCCTCAACCCCAAAGGTTTAATTTTGATGTATTTCATTGCAATAGGGAAAGAATCCTAAAGCGATGCGGTCTCGGATGTAAAATCCTCGACCCCAAAGGTTTAAATTTTGATGTATTTCATTGCGATAAGGAAAGAATCCTAAAACGATACGGTCTCGGATGTAAAATCCTCGACCCCAAAGGTTTAATTTTTGATGTATTTCATTGCGATAGGGACGGAATCCTAAAGCGATGCGATCTCGGATGTAAAATCCTCGACCCCAAAGGTTTAATTTTTGATGTATTTCATTGCGATAGGGAAAGAATCCTAAAGCGATGCGATCTACGATGTAAAATCCTCGACCCCGAAGGTTTAATTTTGATGTATTTCATTGCGATAGGGAAAGAATCCTAAAGCGATGCGATCTCGGATGTAAAATCCTCGACCCCAAAGGTTTAATTTTGATGTATTTCATTGCAATAGGGAAAGAATCCTAAAGCGATGCGGTCTCGGATGAAAAATCCTCAACCCCAAAGGTTTAATTTTTGATGTATTTCATTGCGATAGGGAAAGAATGCTAAAGCGATGCGAGTCTCGGATGTAAAATCCTCGACCCCGAAAGGTTTAATTTTTGAATTTTGATTTTGCGAAGGATTTGTAGTGTCGATTTGAAAAGTGTGGAATTTTAGTGTTTCGAGAACTTCATGAAAGTTGTAAAAGATTTTCATGGAATGAAATAGATTAGGAGGGAATATGTAGATGCTACATATCCCATTCAAAAGAGTTGATCGAAAGTTCTTTGGTTTTGGATTGGATATAATTCCTCGCCATCAGATTCGATCCGTGTCAATGGAATCAACCGCTTCCATTCAGACAAGGGAGAGAGTAGAACGGATTGGATTTCAGATTTGGAAGGTTGAGTTTGAATTTGATTGAGGTTTGATTTGAGATTTGGAAAGTTGAATTTGAAATTTTGATTTAAAATTTGTGTTCATTTTGTTTGTCCTTTAACGATTTAAATTTTATTTTATCGTGAATTTGGAGTTTATCATCTTTTAGATTTTTAAGGAAAGTTTTCTTTTATTCTTTTTATTTCTTTTCTGTTCTTTGTTCGAAGTTCATTTAACTTTAATGGCGTTTCTCAGTCAACTTGCACAAAAGAGGTGAAGGCGAAAAATGTGACATGGTCACTTTCATTCCAATCATGCTTGAAGATACATCATACGACTCGATGCGGAATACATCTCATACAATCCATATAGACTCGAAACGGACTATGTATGATCTTTGTCGATCTATCCAAAAAGGCATTTATCAAAAATCCATGTACGAATAGTGAGGTGCATGGTCGACAACATCACCTTCCAAGTCATCCTCGGCGAGGATGCCGTATGGATGTACGTTGGAGGTGTGATATTTTCCATGCAACTCACAGCTCGTAAGGTCGGAGGCTCTCTAACTCCGGGTGCGGTTGGAAGTGGTAAGGTGCTTTCTCGTCATCCATCCTTCCGAAAGTAAGCGAGATCCGCTTCACTTGGTACTCCCGATATGCGATGTTTAGCGACATCTGCTCCATTGCCCTTTAGTATCATGACGGAACCTACCGGTAATGGTATCTTTCTTGGCCCTCGGAACTCACACGGGCCTGCTATCCGGAGGTCGGATCCGAACATGATATTACATTCGTTCGTAAAAGAAAGCGTGCGAAAGGTCGACAAAGTCGTGGTGATCTATGTGCGGGGGTATGCGATCACCCTTCTTGTAAATATTAATGATGCAATCTGTTGGGTATGCAATCTGCCGCGATACCCTCCATGCTTATCATTCTTTTTACCATCCTTTTGATGACTAATGGCATTGGATCCACTTGGCCATGACGGAGTATCCCCGGTGGGTTTACCTTCTATCTTACGCGAAGTTGTAGCGACATCCACATTGTATTGTAATTCTCCCCTTCCACGGCATCCATCTCCGGGGTTCGAGTAAGTGTTTTCTCTTAAGCGACACCGCTCGGCCCATCTTTTTCAAATCCGGATGCGATCCACGATTTGTTGTTGTTCGTATTCGAGAACACATACGTATGTAGCTCGAGGCCTTCAGTATATTGATCCTCCTCGCCTCGATTCTCTCGAAGTATTTAAAAGTTTTCTTCTCGACCTTTTGTATTCTTTCTAGCTCGTATTACGGGATAATTTGCAAATGGCGAGGCACAGTGACGTCTTGTGGGATATATGGCTCAATCCCTTCACGTTCTCCCGCATACCTCGGCTCCTCGGGGATGATGTCCGTCGGGACATCCTCCGGGGCTGCTTACGCAACAAGGTCATGCATTGCGGTGACTTTATCCGGTGGCGTAGTAGCCTTCTTTCTTCGTTCTTCTTGAGATTTCCCTGGTCTCTTCGTTATCCTCGGAGTCTGGTCTCCTTTCTTCGAGTTCTGGTGAATTGGTGTCCTTGAAGTGTATGTGCGCGTAGCAAGCTGCCTCGTTGCGCTGGTCCGTTGCTAATTTAGTTAACATCTTGCGGATACGGCGATTTTTATTTCTTCGTTGAGTTGCTTTGAGAGTAGCTCTTCGTATTTCACGAGTTTACGTAGGCGCGGCGTTGACAAGCACTGCCCTCTGCTGTAGCGACTACGGACTTGATTCTCTTGTCCTCTTCGGTGTTTGTTTTCCTTTTCTTCTTTGTTGGATTGGTGGCTTGGGCCACCCACTTTCATTCTTGTCGGTCGGGCGGCTCCTCTCGGTCGGCGGGACCCGGTCACTTTCCTCGTATTGCGAGCCTGCTCGGTGCGAAGTACGAGTCACTCTCGATTATCGCTCCATCTTTCACCCTCTTTTCGTTGAGTGCAAGGCTTACGCCATTTCTAAAGTTCGGGACTAACCGCCGGTTCGACATTTCCCTGCGAAAAGACAAGGAAAAGGATCAGGGGTTGTACTAAGAACAAGAACATTAAGAAAATGTTTATTAAAGACAGTTTTTTTTTTTAATTCCTTTTATATTTTTAAATTCAACAGGAATGAAGTGGGATAAGATCAGGAAAGAGATTTTGATATGGAATAGAAAACAAGGAAAACTTTATCATCATGATTTTATTTATTTTTAGCACATTTTTATTATTTTTGGGTTAGAACCCAGTCATAAGTAATTACCTCACCCGTGCTTCTAGAGATGAAAAATTCATTCCTTCGAAACATCAGGTAGCGTAATACTTCTTCAAGTATCGTCCATTGATCGGAAGCATATGTCGTTCCCCTTGGCAGTTCACTAGGCTGGTAGGAGCCTCTGAGTAAGCCGCCTCGACCACGAAACCGGTCCTTCCGAGTGGGTTCGAATTTTCCTCCTATCTTGCGGTGCGCGAGGATAGGTCTCTTGAGAACGAGAACTAAGTCACCAACTTTGAAGGTTCTTGGGCGGACCCGATCTGTCATGGGCTTGAACCATCTTAGCTTGGTATAGTTCTAAATTCTGCTGCGACTGCAAGTCTTTTCCCTTCCGGGCTTTCCAATTCCTCTAGTCGTAATTTGGCATTCTCTTCGTCATGATTTTATTTGCAAGTCGCAATCCGAGTGAAGGAAGGCTTGGACCTCTAAAGGTAACATCTGCCTCGGACCCATACACCGGAGCGTAAGGTGTAGATTGAGTAGGAGTTACGAAGGTTGTCCGGTAGGCCCATAAGGCTTCTAATAATTTCTCGTGCCAATTTCTCTTATTGTCGTCCAAAGTTTTCTTTAAAATTTGAACGAGAGTTTTATTAAAAGCCTCAGCCAGGCCGTTTGCCCTTGGGTAGTAAATTGTTGAATAGCGCCAGTCGATTCCGTGTCTTCTGACAAAATTGTTGATTTGTGTGCTTCTGAATGCTGAACCATTATCTGAGATAATCCTGCGTGGCACTCCAAAGCGGTAGACAACTTGGTTCTTGAAAAGCGCAGCACGTGGTGTGCTTTCACTTCTACGAGTGGAGCTGCCTCTGCCACTTGGAAAAGTAATGCGTAGCCGCAAGAATGAAGCGATGTCCTTTTGAAGATGGTGGTTCTATTGGACCCACTATGTCCGTGCCCCAACATTCGAACGGCCGCGACGCGATTGTCGGATGTAGCACATTTGGAGGTTGGTGTAAAACCACTCCGTGTACTTGGCATTGGTGACGGCTCTTGGCGACTTTCATGCGGTCGGTCATCATCGAGGGCCGATAGTACCCTAGTCTTTTAATTTTCATTTTCATCTTTGGACCCGACTGGTGAGCGCCACAGAATCCTGAGTGCACCTCTTTAACGATTTCACGGGCCTCGGACCCGCTTAGGCATCTTAGCCACATTTGATCAAAAGACCTTCTGTATAATGTATCGTTTACTAATGCGTAGGACGAGTTCTTTTCTTGATGCGATGGGCTAACGACCTATCGTCACAGTAGTTTTCTGTTTGCATGTAGTATGTAATGGTTGTCGCCGATCTTACGTGTTTTCCGTCACTACTGCGATTGATCCTTTTTCCTTTTCGATTTGTGTATTGTGTCATGTCGAGTCGTGATAGGACTGACGTCCGTGAACCGACACTTCCACTGATTCATCTTGCAAACAGGCAAATTCTTTTGCGAGACGGGCTAGCGCATCCGCTAAAGCGTTTTCTTTTCTAGGAATTTTGTAGATCGTCACATTCGGAATCTGTTCCAACAGCTGTATGGCATACTGGAAGAATTGCTCGAGTCTTGGTTTTAAAATTTTGTATTGTCCGGCGATCTGTTGAATGATTAACTGCGAATCCCCGTAGATGTTGATGTCTGTTATACCCATTTGAATAGTTAATTCCGATCTTGTTATGAGGGCTTCGTATTACGCTTCGTTGTTTGTACACGGCTCTGTCAAGTGGTAGGAGTATCTTAACATCCCCCGCTACGGTGTTATAAAGATTAGTCGATTCCTGCCTTACAGGCACTTATCACTTGCGATTCTTCGTCTTTGTGTGCTTGAAGATGCTCCGTCGAAATACAATTCCCAACGTCGATCATCGGGGTCTTCGAGGTTCATTATTTTTCATCTAGCAAATCGTCGTTGAGAGGAGATTCCGCCGTGAAAGGGTGTCTTTGCGAGGAAGTACGCTAAGACTTGTCCCTTTACGGCACGAAGAGGCACGAAAGTTATATCGAATTGCGATAATATCATTGACCATGCGGCAAGTCCGCGGAAAGCGTTGGACGGGTCATCGAGTATTGCAATGGATTAAATTTCGAAATCGAGTTGACCTTATGAGAAAGCATGTAATGCTCGAGCTTTTGAGCGGCGAAGATCGGGGCTAAACGGTGCTTTTCGATTGTGGGATACCTTATTTCCGTCGGAAGTAAACGACGGCTTAGGTAGTAAAGAGCATTTTCTTTACCCTCATCATTGACACAGAGCTAACGGGGCTCCGAGTGAGTCGTCTAAAGCCGCGGTATAAAGTATCGACGGTCTACACGAGGCTGGGGCTGCTAAGACGGGAGGTGTCATTAAATATTGCTTAATGTCCTCGAAGGCCCTACGGCATTTCTCTTCCCAAATAAATTTGGCGTCCTTTTTAACCTAGTGCCGAGAAAGGTCGACACCTACACGACAAGTTTGAGATAAAGCGTCGAAGATATGCCGGCTTCCTTGAAAAGATCATAGTTGTTTTAAGGGTTTGGGAGGCGGCATTTCTAAGATAGCTTTAATCTTTTCCGGGTCGATTTCAATTCCACGATGCTGGAAAACGAATCCTAAGAATTTCCGGAGGTGACGCCGAAGGCGCATTTTAAGGGATTCATCTTAAGGTTAAATTGTCTTAATCGTTCGAAAACAATTCTCAAATCATACGAGTGGTTTTCCTTTACTTTGCTTTTGATGACCACATCGTCCACGTAGCATTCGACTTGATTGTGGATGAGATCATCAAAAATTCTTGTCATCGCTCTGCGGTAGGTTGCACTGCGTTCTTCGATCCGAATGGCATCATCTGTGTAGCAATATACTCCGATCGGCGTTACGAATGCTCGTAAGTTTTTCATCTTCTTGAGCCATTTTTATCCGGTTGTATCTCGAAGATCCATCCATGAATGAGAATATTTCATGTGTTGAAGCAATGTCGATCATCGATTACGGGATCGGTAGAGGAAATTCATCTTTTGGACATGCCTTGTTTAAATCTCCGAAATCCACACAAATTCGATCGACCATTCTTCTTCACGGTCGGTACCACATTGGCTAACCAAGTCGGGTATTGTTCTTCACGGACAAATTTAGCGTCTATTAGCTTTTTAACTTCGGTATGACTTGTTGTTCGATTTCAGACACATTCTTACGGGACCTTGTCGGCGGGACGAAGTAGGATCCACTCCTAGCTTATGGACTACGACCTGCGGAGCTAAACCTGGCTTCTCATCGTAGCTCCAAGCAAAACGAGTCTTTAAATTCCATTAATAACTTGATTATTTCTTCGGAGTCTTCTTTATTGAGTAAGGAGCTAACAAAGGTAGGTCTAGGTTCTTCGCTAGTACCTAAGTTAACTTCAGTTAACTCATCTATTGTAGATTTGATCTCTTCTTCGAGTTCGGTGGAGCGTCTCCAATTTGTATATCTTCGAGTTCTTACGTAGTTTTCATGCGGTCTTCATTAGACTTGCGAGTGACAACCATGCAAAATTCGGTATCGTCGAGCGATCCTACGTGCCGAATCCGAGACCATGCTTTGAATTGGGTGGACGACGGAGTTATTCCATAAATTTTCAAAACGTTATGATCGACCTTTTGTCCATTGTCGAGGTAAGAAACCACGTCGAATTAAATTTTGAACACGGGGAGAGTACCACTCAAAAGGTAATTCCATTAATTCGATGAAGTAACATCTTGAGTTGTACATTGTTTTCAGTTTTGGAGGAAGGAGCACCACGATAGAATTTGATGGGCTTTGCACCGCCGCTACGTACTTCTTTGACCACCATACCCTCGATCTTATTAGAATGGATCGGGGTCAGGGTCATAGTATGTACATAGTGGTTAATCTTCTCGTACATCGATTTATATTCTTCGTTTCTTTCATCTTCGAGAGGGATTCGAATTGCGGCTTCTTCGGCTTATTGTCGTTGCTTCTTGTTTGATTTCTTTTTCTTCTTCGGAACTATATTCCCAATCAACATTGATGGTCGGTTTCCTACGTGCAATCGTCCTAACGTCTCGCCACGACCTCGTCCCCGGCCTCGACCTCGGATGCGAGTTGTGGAGAAACCTTCACCATCTCGCCGTAAGGGAGTGGTGAGTGATCGTTGGACTAGAACTTCGGGTTCTTCGTCGTCCCGAACTTCCTTTGCTTCATTCGTTATGGTATCTCTGGAGAAGATTGTTTTCTTCGGGGGTGCGTAATAAGCTGCATCTTCATGGATTCCAATTTCATGTACGGAGAACGGTTGTAAGTCACCTTTGATGCACTGTTCCCCTCCATCGTAGTATTTAATGCATTGATGTAGAGATGATGGTACCATCCGGTTTTCATGTATCCACGATCGGCCCAGTAGAGCGTTGAACGATGTTTCTGAATCAATTATGTGAAATTTCGCGGTTGTCTTTGCTAAGTCACCGGTCTTCATTAGCAGTGTTATTGAGCCGAGGGCTCTTTCTCCTTTCTGGTTGAATCCTCTTAATAACATTTTGTCCGCTTCGAGTTCGCGAGCATCAATTTCCAAGTATGCTAGCGTTCGTAGATTCATTATATTGATTGATGCTCCTGGATCCACCAATACTACGGAGAGTGTAAACTTCCCGATTATAGCCGAAATGTACAGACGGTCGGTTGTGGTCTGCCATCTCTAAGTAGTAGATGATTGTCCGTGAAGGTGACACCTCGCTGTTCCTTTAACAAACAAACCTCATCTAAGGAATCTCCGGCCATTTGAGCTAAGCAAATTTCTAGATCAAGTAAGGCCTTGATCAGAGTTTCTCTCATCTCCTTTGATAAAATGAGAGCGTCGTAGATGCTCAGTTTGGCCGGTAGTTCCCTAAGATGGGCTAGCACGTTGTAGTCCACTTTATTTCCATGTGTCTTGGTTTCTTCCCGAATGGGTATTTCCTCTGCCGGGGTTGGTTCTTTCTGAACAACCACCTGCTTCCCTTTGTCCTTCGGACCCATTCTCGGAGGTAGAACTCTTCCACTTCTTAAGTTGACTTCTGTGATTTCTTCTGAATTTAGCATTGAGTTTGCTTGATGCGTCCTTACGAATGGAATGACGGATTCTCGGGATTAGCTTTGGGTACGAAGGCTCTAACTCTATTGTGAATGGAGCTCCCCGAAACTCGCAAATAGATTCGTTGCTTATTGAACTCTCGTAGCCTCCCTGGCGGATGTCTTCTTTGTCGTTGTGATCGTCGAGATTGTGTATGATTTGAGAATTGTTATTTGTATCGGAATCGACGTCCGGATTAGGTTGATTGTCGCTAGTTACGTAATCGTTAGAAACGATCGAAAACGTAGCCAACGCCATAACCCTTATCATTATAAGATCCCACCGGGTGAGCGAGATAATCATACGAGTCGAGAGGTTCGAGGGATTTCTCCCCGAATCGGAAACAACTATCCTAGGATAAGCGGCCCCTAGTCTAGCCTTAGGAGTCTCGGTCTTCTCTTCTTCGTCAATTTTCTTCTTTTCTTCGGTCGTCTCTTGTTTAGGTGGTTCTTCCATCGCAAGTGATAGTGCCGAGCTTGACGAGTTTTCGAACTACGAATTGAGGCTCGCACCGAAGCGGTTTGGATGTGATCCAAAACCTTCTTCGAAGACTTTGTCCGAGCGGTAGTCCATCCATCATCAGTCGCATAGGGATCTATCGGAACAATGAAATCCGTCGAGATAACATTGACGGAACCTCCTTTCTGGGGTTCCTTCATGTATTCCTTCGGGATTGTTATGTTCCCTTTCCGAATATTGTCGTTGAGCCAACTTTTGAAGGTAATACAATCTTCTATCTTGTGCCCAAGCATCCGATGGTAAGGGAAAAAGTTGGGATCACCTTTCTTGTAGACTTCTTCTGGTCTTTTAGGCTCTGGCAGTTGGAAATCTGGAGTCTTCATCGAGTGCAGCGGAACATTTTCGGCCTTGCCTCATTCTTGAACGGATACTCCTCGCTCGGGAACACCCTAAACGTATGTTGTGGACGAGGCGGTTGTTCATATTGTTGAGATGATCGATAGCTGGGTCGGGGTTGCTGGTAATTCGTTGAGGTTCTTTGCGGCCGTTCGACGATATTTGTATCGGTTGCTTGCCTTTATCGGCTAGCTTGCGACGATCCGGACTTCTTTTCAAAAGTTTTCACGGGCTTCTGTTTGTCCGTTTTATCGGTGAAACTTAGTTGCTTTGCCTCCTCTTGCAAGCTTCCGGCCTTGCTTAACAACTTCTCGAAAGTCTTAATAGTAAATCCCTTGATGAGAAGTCTTTATCGGGCCATGGATGCTTTTGAGTAAAATGCCGATCGCATCTTTGTTCTTGTAGCTCGTGGCTCACACTTCATACTTAGGTTCCTCCATCGAAGTATGTAGTCTACCAAAGTTTCATTCAGCTTCTGCTTTTCTACCACTAAATCACCTATAGTGATGTGGTGCTGAGCTCCGGCAAATTGCTTGATGAAGAGGTTCTCTAATTCTGAAAATGTCTTCACCAAACCGTTTGGTAATTCCACATACCAATCAAAGGCAATCCACGACGAGTCAGCGACAAATTGTCGGAAGAGTAAAGCATCACTTCCGCCGGCATTGCAACAAGCGGCACGAAAATGTGCAACATGCTTGCCATGGGTTTCCGGTTCCATCGAAGGTCTTGAACGAGAGGTGGTACGAAGCCTTTCGGATATTGGACGGCGTCGAATTCTTCGGGTAAGGTCTACCCGTCCGAATGGATGTCCCGCTCTTTGATTGTGCCAAGGCTTCTCGCACCTGCTGTTCCACCATGTTCTTGATATCCTTTTCCGGAATCACACTTTGTGTTGTATCCTTCTTTAATTGATCATCCTCGTTGACGGATGTAATCTCCTTTCCTCCGTCTACAATGTGAATTACTTCCGGGGTGTTTCTCTTTGGGGTTGAACCCGACTGCGGAGAGTGGCTAGGGCTACGGCCATCTCTTCCATCCTTTTTGCCATTTGGGCGATCGTATCATCTTTCTCTTGAAGCTGCCTTCTCATTACTTCGGCTCCTCTCTTCTGCGCAGTGCAGGAGCACCTTGTGAAGCTGACGAAGCTCGAGTTTCAACCATGTTAATTTCTGCATATTCATCATCCATGAACTCTGACGAGTCAACTTCATCTCTGAATTTCTCTTCTCTTTCCCTTGCTAGTCGTCGAATATCAGTTCTTAACTTTTCCATAGCATCTTCCGAGTGGTCTTTTCCGTACATCCTTGCGGTTGTCATGTGATAATTGTCGGGTTTCTTTCTCATGAGTCCCCTTTCTTGCGGTAGCACTTTCTTCGGACTCAAGTCTCCGACGAGACTTTCCTTTTCCGGTCGTTGTTTCGGTCTTAATTGGCCGGTAGTGGGACGCCATACCATCCTTCTAGCGACGAAGGCCTAGGACCGGATGGTCCGTCGATCGAATGCTTGGAAGGTGGTATCCTCCCCGATCCGTAAACCTGAAACAACAACGGGTGGACTAGCCTTCATCTTCTTATTTGGCCCTTCACGGCGATAGCAGATTCTACTCGCGGCCCAAGACGGGATTTGGCCGGCACCCGTCCTATCCTTCTTAAAATTTCCGATACAGGGCATCTTTCTTTCTTCGCTAACTTCTCAATCACAGTCTGTAATCGGATAAATGGTGTAATCCTTGCCCTTTTCTTTCTGTTGTCGCTGTAATATGCGGGTCGAGGTAATGTAGAGGCAATCCTGCGGACATTTTCCTCGTCAGCTACGGCGGAAAGGGGATGGAATCTACTTCCTTCCAAAAGGGGTGTATATTCAGGCAATGGTATGTATTCAGGTAGTGGTGTGTACTCAGGGATTTCTTCTAAGAAAGCGACTTCAGCGGCTACGGCCTTCCCGGCGATCTTCCCGCCTCGTTTCTTCTACGAGTCCGTGTTAGGGGTGGAACCCTCGAGGCTGGACCCAATTTCAAAAACAGAAGGTCTTGCACGGAAATCGTACCCTCCGCGGTAACATACTCGTTACAAATTTGAACTTCCTTCCCCTTCAGTTTGGCGGGAGCCGGGGTAGGTGCAGAGACGACTAGACCAGTGGGGGTAGAGATAACAGTCCTCCTTTGGACAGTAGTATTCCTCTCAGCTGGAACCCTTTGTAGGGGAGGAAACTCTTGAGTTGACTTAAGGTTGAACTCGATCATGGGTTTCTCAGTTTCTGGCACTTTGTCCATTAGTGCGAAGAGAGTAACGTCAGCGAACTTGACATTTGTGTTCTCGAATCCTTGTCCAAACCGGATGATCCCATTGTCGGGCGGCTCATCCTTGTAAACGGTGAAGTCCGATCCATTGGTAAAGGAGAAAATCGGCTTTGGGGCTTCCATTTCGCGGGGTAGATTCGATTGTCGGTCCCGAGTTATGCTTCTTCTCATCGGGACGAAAAGAAAGGAATCGAAAAGAGTCCGAACACATTCTTGTTCATGTATATTTGTTAAAAGAGTCATTCATTAGAGGGTTTGTTTATTTAGAACGGAATGTTCGAAAGGTGTAGAGAAGGTAATGAATTTGATTCAGAGTTGGAAAGGGAAAGAAAGTCTTATGCAAGACTTCTCGACTCGAAGGATCACTCCTAAACTAACACTTATTGGGGGTCCACCCCACCTTAGAAATGAGGTAAAAGGATTTCGGAACCTCTCTGTTTAGGGGTGTCTAAACAGTGGCTCCTAAATCCGAGAGAATGTTGGCTATACTCGTTCAAGGTAGAAATGAACATTATATTCCAACGGAAAGAAGGGTAGTTTGATCCATTAGGGACATGGATACACTACCGATTTTTGAAAGCAGAACTATTTGATTAAAAAAAATGGAGAGAGGAATCATTCCCCAGCGGAGTCGCCAGAAATTGTACGGCTTATTTTTGAGTTATGGTGTTTTATTTGGAAAGGGGGGTCGCCTACAGAAATTGTCGGCGAATTTTAATTTAATTTAAATAAATAATTTGAAAAGTAGTATTTGATTTTGAAAATAATTTTAAATTTGAAAATTTTAAGATATGAAATCAAACTGATCTCACATTCCGAATAGTTTATATAAACGAGCGTTGCTATCGCAAACCGTGTATCTATCCCGAAGAATAGACACCTTTGCTTGATAATGAGGCTCGATTAAATAAACTAGAGAAGTTTGTGACATCCGTTTGGTCCGCGAACCAATTTTATAAGCCGACAAATTCCCGTGTTTAATATGAAAACATTAAATAGGGTTTATATTACACAGGTTCTTAAAATTCCTTATAAAGGCAAGCCCACATAGTTAATTACATCTTAAGTGACGGGAATCACCTAAGAAAACTCTCGATAATAATCGGTAGTTACTGCTCTCAAGAATTTCAAAGTTTAAGTTTTCGATGGATTGAATTTTGGAATCTCGATAGGGAATGGATCAAATTTGGAACATTTTATTTTGGGAATTCGAAGGAAGAAAGGTAGGAGAAATCACGGATTCGAAGCGAACTTCGGTAATTTCCGACTATCCTATTGTTTGGCTTGAATTTAGGAAAGTCCTAATGTCTATTTAGTATTTTAATCTTGCCAATTTTAATTAATTAGGACTTATATTTGTATGATAAAATCATACAAATAGCCTTGAAGATGTGAGGGTTTATGTCGTATCGGACGACTACCTCAGAGTCCTAAGACCGGTTAGGGCTTAATTTACATGACATGATCATGCAAATGCCTAACGAAGAGTTGAGGATTTATGTTGCACTAGGCAAACTACCTCGAAGTCCTATAGCTTCGTTATTTAATTCTAAGAAAGTTTTGTTGAAGTAAACTCAGGTTTTGCTGATGACGATGGCCGTGCTGCCCACCATGCTCCGAGCTCCTTGTTATTGTAGTGGTTTAGTTTTTAGAAGTCATAAATCAGGAGATGAGAAAAGTGTTCTGGTTTAGAGAAAATCTTAAAATCCAGGTGTTTTTAATATTTTGATTAAACAAATCTTAAGGTTGATTATAACAACATCGGTTAAGATCCCGCGGTTCCATCCTTCGGCATCGTTATTTTTATCGGATTCACTTAGTCCGGATGAATTTGCTAAACTCAATTGAATGAGTTCCACACTTTCATTTAGACCGTGGGAAATCCCGTTAGCAACACGTAGGTTACATCATCCGAGGTATTCCCGATCATCCAACAAGACGTTTTAGTTTAGTTGTAGTTGTAGTTTTGTTGTTACTGTTTGTGATTAAATTTTGAGTTGTCTTATATTTTGAAATGTTGTGGCGGTGAATTTTATCTTGTAATGACTTTTAATTTAGTTTTGGTTTCGGTTTTAGGGACTATCCTAAAGGTGTAGGTTTTCATGCAACGAGTTGTTTATCATGCAGAAAAGTAAGTGCGATGCGATTAAATAAATTGCAATAAAGTAAATTGCAATAAAATAAAAGTGTACCTGGAGGGTCTTCCCGTCATCCCAAGCTGCACTTAAAACATAGTTAGAATACTTAAGCATTTAAAACAAGTTCCTAGGTAAGGCTAAGGGAAAGGGTTATGGTTTTCTACCAAGTTCCTAATCCTATAGCTTGTCATTTCCTATGACATCTCGGTTTTTGTATTTTGGTTTGAGGACGATTTTCTTCATCAAAGAACAATTAAGTTCAATTGTTCTTATAAATATCTTATCATATCGAGGAAGTGCTTAAGACGAATCTTAAACATCTTTTCAATATTTCTAAGATTATTTTAAGCCCGAATGAATTTAATTATACAAATGAATTAATCGTCCAGAAATTCGAGTTTTGTTGTTATCTTGCTCGGTGAGCTAGGACATTTGAATATCCTATGAATGAAGTAGCACTTCATTTAACACTCCTTTTAAGAGTTATGACATCACGAGCTTTTGAGGGCAAATGGATGTTCAAGTGGTTTATGATTTAATTTCAGTTAATAGATTTAAGTTTGGAATAGTGTTCAAGTTGTTTTGGATTTATTTTTGAATTCTTTATGTCTTAGGTCATGTTATTTTTAATTCAATTTAACTTAACTTAGTTCAATTTAATTTAATTTAATTTAATTTAATGTGGTTTAATTTAATTTAATTTAAGTTAATTTAATATAATATGATTTAATTTAATTTAATTTAATTTGATTTAATTTAATTTAATTTAATTTAATTTAATTTAATTTAATTTAATTTAATGTAATTTAATTTAATTTAATTTAATTTAATTTAATTTAATTTAATTTAATTTAATTTAATTTAACATGTTTTAATTTAATTTAATTTAATATGTTTTAATTTAATTTAATTTAATTTAATTTAATTTAATTTAGTTTAATTTGATTTAATTTAATTTAATTTAATTTAATTTAATTTATTATATTTTAATTTAATTTAATTTAATATGTTTTAATTTAATTTAACTTAATTTAATTTAATTTAAATTTAAATTTGATTTTATTTTTAATTTTAATTTAATATTTTATTTTAAAAGGGTTTAATTTAAATAATTTAATTTAATTCAATTTAATGATTAAGTCTTTTAGCATTTTTAAATTTTAAATTTGAATTATCATTTTAATTAGTAATTAAATATTATTGAGATGATTAATTTAGGGATTCTTAAATTAAAGAACAAATTTTTTCCTAATAATATCCCTATTTTAATAACTCCAATTTTATTATTCCTTCAAATTTAATCAATTATTTAATTAAAGTTCATTTCAATTATTTTTAAATTGTTTAATAGGTTTCTACCCTTTAATTATTTAAATTTCAATCATCCAAGTCAGATTAGAATCAAATATTTTACTCTTTCATTTTATTAAGCCTAAAGTTTTAATTAAGGGTTAAAATTTTAATTACCATTTTGCCCTTCAAGCTTAATAATTTCATAACTCACTAAATTGAGCTCAAATGAATTTGAAATTTTTATGTGACTTCACTCATATGTCAATAAAGACATTAGAGGAGAAAATCTGATTTTTCTGTATTTAATTTATTTATGTAATTATTTTTGGTGGAAAATAAGGATTTCCAAGGAAAATTTAATAATATGACCAAGGAAAAGTTTCTGTCCTTAAGAAAATTATGGGACATTCCTAATGACTAGAGGACCACTTGGACCAAGTTTGGTGATTTTTTGAATTATATTATTTTTATTATAATTATTTTGAGTTTTCGAGTATTAATTAATTTAAAAATAAAATAAAGTTTGAAAAATGAATTTTTTATTTTTCAAAAATCTCTCTGATATCAAGGAAATCAGAGAATCAATTTTTATAATTTTCTGATTTTTCTTTGATTTATTAGAATTATTTTAATGGAAATGCTTAGAAAATACATTTTTTTTTAAAATTACCCTAGGGCTTTAAAATTTAATAACTCATCATAGAGACCTAGGAAAAATATGGGGTTTGTTCCTAAGTGACTAAAATTCAAAATGTGACATTTTGGTGAATTTTATTATTTTTGTGATTTTTATTATTTTATTAATTATTAAAATATTAAAATAATACAAAAAATCAACTTTTTTAGAAAATTTAAATTTTAATTTTCTTAAATTCCCCTAAAATCAGAGAGGCTCCAAAACCAATTTGGTGAATTTTTGAAAAGCATTTTGAAAATTATGAATTTTTAAAGTTTAAATTGGCTAAATGGCTTAATCGACCCATTTAGTAGGGCTAACAAGTCCGATTAACTTCAAATTTTTATGGTGGGTTCCTCCGATCCTAAAGGTCAGTGGAGAATTGATTTCAAGTCAATTTGATGTATGATTAGCTCTAATTAATTAAAGACCTATTTTGGGTGTTTAAGCCGATTAGGGTCATTCAAGTGAATTAATTCAAAACCTATTTTTCCTAGGGTCCTGCTGGTCATAAGAAACATCACCAAATTTTCCTAGAATTTATTTCACAACATGCTAATTATTAGATTTAAAATACTCAAAACGAGTAACATGAATTTGAAAAATCAATAACTTCTCGTAGGGATGGCCTCTCACTTTGGAAAATTCGGGGAATGATCCCAAATTCAGAGGCTTCAAAAGCCACTATGGTCTCATACCATGGTAAATTTCCTATATGCATGGAGAATTAAAACAATGCGGACGAGTAAATAAATCATTAAAAATAAAATACTTGATGAAATTAAATGATTTCTTTTCCAGAATATTCTCCTCTCGTTCACCGAGCGAGAGGGTATTTTTATTTTATTTTTAGGATTTTTCTACACAAAGTTATGAATTTTTAAAGTTACGGTAATTAAATAAATAGAAAAATAGCCTATTTTCCTACTTATCCGAGCGGCGCCACGCCATCCTCGGCGACTCCGAAAGGCCACGCGTCGTCTCCCGATTCGGCGCCGCCATCCGACTCGGCGTTCCGGGGGCCCGCGGTTCATGCACCATTGCGGCTGTCCGGCTCGATCCGGATCGTCCGCTCGATACACGCTCGATCCAGACGGCTCATGGTCATCGTCTACGGCCGGTGTGCACCGTGACCAGTCGACCTTCTAACCCTAATTTCTCGCTCGATTCTCGATGGATTTTCGTGTTCTTATGCTCTATGGATTCGTCTTGAGGAGAAGAATACATCCATACGGTAAATAAGTATTTAAATTGACTCAAATTAAATGGAGAATCTCTGTAAGCTCGGGAATAAGAGTGAGACCATACCTTTGCTCAGAGAAGTGAAGCTTCGATCTGAGAGTTGTGTCACCTTCGATTGGGTCCAAGCAAGCTCCAGATGAAGTCCCTTGGCACAGTGGATTGCCTAGCTATGAAAGTGACCACGGCCGATCACAAAGCTTGGAGGTTTGGAACAAGCTGGGTGGCTCAGGGATGGGGCTTTCGGTGGGAAACTTCTCCTCTTGGTACGAGTGAAGGTGTAGGACCGATCGATTTGAAGATTGATCCTCTGTGAAGAAGTGTCCTGGTTTTTGGGCTAAAGTTTGAGCTCGAAATTGAGTTCGATTGGAGGGAATTGGGGCTGGAATTCGGTGGGGATCAAGTGCTCTCATGTGTGGAGAGTGATGCGGAATGATTTTGGCGAGTTTCCTTAAGGTTTTTGGTTCAGCACCTCTCATGGCCGAGAAGGGGTGGTGTTTAAATAGTAGAGGGTGGAGGGCCTCCCAAGGGGAGTTAGGGCTTGGGATCAGCTGCTCTTGGCAAGAGAAGAACATCTACTGATGGCCACTGGGGATGGGGCGGCTCGGCAAGGTGGAATTCCAAAGTTTGGCTTCTCCCCATGTCTCGGCCATGGAGTTTTCCGGCGACCCGGCGGTGGCCGGCGAGCGAGGGTCACCATCTTGACCAGGGAGGTCAGGGCTTGGCAATGGTGAAGTCAATTGTGCTTGGACATGTTAAAGTGTTTGGATTAAAATGGAATGGAGATAACGTCACTTTGGGTTCAAATGGGTCAACCCACCATTTTGGGCTTGGTGCACCCTTCCAAGTTCTGATTTTGGGCGGGAGGATCATGTAAGTGAACCTACCAAAGGTAGTGAAGTCCACATCAAAGATTAGGTGGCAAAGTGTGGTTTAGAGTGTATCATGTTTAAGGTAAAAAGGGCTTAAGAAAGGTTTAAGAAAGAGATCCCTTCTCTTGCCATTAGTGGTTTGGTGAGGTGGAAAGTGGATTCCATGGCTCTCATGACTCCTATGGGGCTCATGCATGGTTTCATGGCTCACCTTTGGCTTGGGGAAAAGCCAAGTCAATTTCATGGAAATGGGTTTAAAGAAATTTTGGCATTTTGATGGGAATTTGGCATATGGCTTGATTTGGAACCATTTGATGATTGATTTGAACTTAGGGATGATTTTAATTAAGGGTATGATGATAAGAATTTGTCATATGGGCCTTGGCATGAAGTTTGGGCTTTTAGGAAAGTTTAAGAAAGTGGGCTTTTGGTTTGGAAATAAATTTATGGATGGGAAATTTGTGAAGGATTGGGCTAAACAAATGTTGGGTTTAGCTCATGGATGTGTCATGAGTGATTTGAAGCAAGTTGGGAGTGATTTGGGTTTGAATTGGGTTGAATTTGGGCTTCCTTGGTGAATGGGCCAATATAGGTCAAATTGGGCTAACTTGGGCCAATGTTGGGCTAGGGTTGAAATTGATGTAAAATAAATGTTGGAAAATGTTTATGGGAGTGTTTCAAAGAGGTTTTGGCTTTGGTTGGGTTTTGATTTTGAGATTTGGGTTTATTTGGGTTAGGTTTGGGTTTAGGTCAAAATTGGGCTTTTTGATTTTAGGTTGAATTTGAGTGGGGTTTGGGTCTAAATTTTGGACAAATCATGTTAGTGTTTAGTTTGTGGGAATGTTAAAGAAGGTTTAGAAAAGATTTGGGGTTAATTGGAGTTGAATTGGGTGAGTTTGGGCTAAGTTTGGGTCATGGGTCCAAATTGGGCTTTAAGGTCCAAAGTGAAATTGGAGTCAAATGTCAATCAAATTGGGCTTGGATTTGGTCTATATTGGTGTTGGGGATGTTTAATTGAAGTTTAGAATTGAATTGGACTAGAATTTGAGTCAATTGGGTAGGTTTGGTTTGACATTGGGTTCATTTTGGGTTAAAATGGGTCAAATTGGGGGTTTTGATAAAAGTGGGGTAAATTGACAAAATTGGCCCATGGTGTAGTTGAACAAAATGAAATTGGGAACATTTGGGATTTTTGGAATTTTCTGGGAATTTTCTGAATTTTTGGATTTTTTGGCTAAGAGGGGCATTTTGGGTATTTGGAGGGTATTGAGAGGTATTTTTGGAATTTTTGGTATTTTTGGGTATGAATGATCAATTTGAGTAATGTGGGAATGTTTGGGATTGATTTTGAGGAATTTTGGGTAATTTAGGTGATTTTGCAAATTTTGGGTGGTTTCGAGGGTTTTGGGTAGAGTTAGCGGGTGTAGGGTCCGGGGGTCAAAAATTGAAAATTTGGAAAATTGAAGCTTGGGTGAATGTAAGTGGAATGAAATCATTTTGGTTGAGCCATGAAGCCTTATCAAGCCCATATGAGCCATGAAGGGACTCATTTGAGGCATCCACTATGTTGTTCCTAACCCTCATAGCCAAGGGCTTAGGGGTTAAGGACCATCCATGTGAATTACCTTCATGAGTCAGGAGGTCCAGTTGGGTGTGGGTGTGGTTTTAAGAGGTGTGTGAAAGTGTAGTGCATAGGTGTAGTGTGTGTGTAAGCCAACCCTTCACCGAGACCAGGCCACCTGAGGCGGTCCTAAGGCCAAAGAGTCACTATAGGAACTCATCCTTTAAACTTCCACATTTGATTTCGACCCTCTAGGTGATTAGTAGTCTACAATCAAGTTTGTGGAGTTTGCGGGGAGTTGAGAAGTGGTTTGAATTTCTAAGTGGTGGGTCCCAATTCTAATCCTCTAGGATAGTCAAAGGAAAAGCTCTAAGGCTAGATCCTAAGTACTAAAGAGAAGAAGAGAAGACCTCATCAAAAATGAGGTCAACAACCCTCATCATTGACCTGGGCTAACAGGGCTCCGAGAGAATCGTCTAAAGCCGCGGTATAAAGTATCAACGGTCTACCTGAGACTGGGGCTGCTAAGACAGGAGGTGTCATTAAATATTATTTAATGTCCTCGAAGGCCCTCTGGCATTTCTCTTCCCAAACGAACTTGGCGTCCTTTTTAACTAATGTCGAGAAAGGCTGACACCTACCTGACAAGTTTGAGATAAAGCGTCGAAGATATGCCAACTTCCCTTGAAAAGATCGTAGTTGTTTTATGGTTTTGGGAGGTGGCATTTCTAAGATAGCTTTAATCTTTTCCGGGTCGATTTCAATTCCGCGATGTCGGACAACGAATCTAAGAACTCCCGGAGGTGACACCGAAGGCGCATTTTAAGGGATTCATCTTAAGGTTAAATTGTCTTAATCGTTCGAAAACAATTCTCAAATCATACAGGTGGTTTTCCTTTACTTTGATTTTGATGACCACATCATCCACGTAGCATTCGACTTGATTGTGGATGAGATCATCAAAAATTCTTGTCATCGCTCTCGGGTAGGTTGCTCCTGCGTTCTTCGATCCGAATGGCATCACTTGTGTAGCAATATACTCCGATCGGCGTTACGAATGCTTGTAAGTTTTTTATCTTACGGAGCCATTTTTATCCGGTTGTATCACGAAGATCCATCCATGAATGAGAATATTTCATGTGTTGAAGCAATGTCGATCATTAATTCGGGATCGGTAGAGGGAATTCATCTTTTGGACATGCCTTGTTTAAATTTCGAAATCCACACAAATCCGATCGACCATTCTTATTCCCGATCGGTACCACATTGGCTAACCAAGTCGGGTATTGTTCTTCGCGGACAAATTTAGCGTCTATTAGCTTTTTAACTTCAGCTATGACTTGTTGTTCGATTTCTAGACGCATTCTTCCGTGACCTTGTCGGCTGGGACGAAGTAGGATCCACTCTAGCTTATGGATGCGACCTGCGGAGCTAATCACGGCATCTCATCGTAGCTCCAAGCAAAACGGTCTTTAAATTCCATTAATAACTTGATTATTTCTTCGGAGTCTTCTTTATTGAGTAAGGAGCTAACAAAGGTAGGTCTAGGCTCTTCGCTAGTACCTAAGTTAACTTTCGTTAACTCATCTATTGTAGATTTGATCTCTTCTTCAAACTCTGGAGGAGCGTCTCCAATTTGTAAATCTTCAAGTTCTTTTGTAGCTTCCATGCAGTTTTCATTAGACTCGCAAGTGACAACCAAGCAAAATTCGGTATCGTCGGCTGATCCTACGTGCCGAAGCCGAGACCATGCCTTGAATTGGGTGGACGACCGGAGTTATTCCATAAATTTTCAAAATGTTGTGATTGACCTTTTGTCCATTGTCGAGGTAAGAAACCACGCTGAATTAAATTTTGAACACAGGGAGAGTACCACTCAAAAGGTAATTCCATTAATTCTGATGAAGTAGCATCTTCAAATTGTACATTATTTTCGAGTTTTGGAGGAAGGAGCACCACGGTAGAAGTTGATGGGCTTTGCACCGCCGCTACGTACCTCTTTGACCACCATACCCTCGATCTTATTAGAATGGATCGGGGTCGGGGTCATAGTATGTACATAGTGGTTAATCTTCTCGTACATCGATTTATATTCCTCGTTCTTTTCATCTTCGAGAGAGATCCTGAATTGCTTGCTTCTTCCGAGCTTATTGTCGCTGCTTCTCGCTTGATTTCTTTTTCTTCTTCGGAACTATCTTCCCGATCAACATTGACGGCTGGTTTCCTCTGTTCGATCGTCTTAACGTCTCCGCCACGACCTCGTCCCCGGCCTCGACCTCGGATGCGAGTTGTGGAGAAACCTTCACCATCTCGCCGTAAGGGAGTGGTGAGTGGTCGCTGGACTAGAACTTCAGGTTCTTCGTCGTCCCGAACTTCCTTTGCTTCATTCGTTATGGTATCTCTGGAGAAGATTGTTTTCTTCGGGGGTGCGTAATAAGCTGCATCTTCATGGATTCCAATTTCATGTACGGAGAATGGTTGTAAGTCACCTTTGATGCACTGTTCCCCTCCATCGTAGTATTTGATGCATTGATGTAGAGATGATGGTACCATCCGGTTCTCATGTATCCATGGTCGGCCCGAGTAGAGCGTTGAATGACGTTTCTGAATCAATTATGTGAAATTTCGCGGTTGTCTTTGCTAAGTCACCGGTCTTCATTAGCAGTGTTATTGAGCCGAGGGCTCTTTCTCCTTTCTGGTTGAATCCTCTTAATAACATTTTGTCCGCTTCGAGCTCGCGAGCATCAATTTCCAAGTATGCTTAGCGTTCGAAGATTCATTATATTGATTGATGCTCCTGGATCCACCAATACTGCGGAGAGTGTAAACTTCCCAATTGTAAGCCGAAATGTACGATGGTCGGTTGTGGTCTGTCGTCCCAAGTAGTAGGTCATTGTCACGTGAAGGTAACACCTGTTGTTCCTTTAACGAGCAAACCTCATCTAAGGAATCTCCGGCCATTTGAGCTAAGCAAATTTACGGATCAAGTAAGGCGTTGATCGAGCTTCTCTCATCTCCTTTGATAAGATGAGAGCGTCGTAGATGCTCGGTTGGTCGGTAGTTTCCTAAGATGGGCTAGCACGTTGTAGTCCACTTTATTTTCATGTGTCTTGTTTTCTTCCCGAATGGGCATTTCTTCTGTCGGGGTTGGTTCTTCCTGAACAACCACCCGCTTTCCTTTGTCCTTTAGACCCATTCTCGGAGGTAGAACTCTTCCACTTCTTAAGTTGACTTCTGTGATTTCTTCTGAAACTGGTATTGAGTTTGCTGATGTCTCCTTCTGAATCGGAATGACTGTCTCTTTTGGATTAGTTTCGGAGTCTGAAGGCTCTAACTCTATTGTGACTGGAGCTCCTCGAAACTCACAAATAGATTCATTGCTTGTTGAACTCTCGTAGCCTCCTTGGTGGAAGTCTTCTTCGTCATTGTGATCGTCAAGATTGTGTATGATTTGAGAATTGTTATTTGTATTGGAATCGATGCCCGGATTAGGTTGATTGTCGCTAGTTACGTAATCGTTAGAAACAGTCAAAACGTAGCCAATGCCATAACCGTCATCATTATAAGATCCCACTGGAGTGAGCAAATAATCATACAGAGTCAGAGGTTCGTGGGATTTCTCCCCCGAATCAGAAACAACTATCCTAGGATAAGCAGCCCCTAGTCTAGCCTTAAGAGGCTCGGTCTTCTCTTCTTCATCAATTTTCTTCTTTTCTTCAATTGTCTCTTGTTGAGGTGGTTTTTCTATCGCAAGTGATAGTGCCGATTTGACAGGTTTCAAACTCTGAATTGAGGCTTGCACCGAAGTGGTTTGGATGCGATCTAAAATCTTCTTCGAAGACTTTGTCCAAGTGGTAGTCCATCCATCATCAGTCGCATAGGGATCTATCGGGACAATGAGATCCGTCGAGATAACATTGACGGAGCCTCCTTTCTGGGGTTCCTTCATGTACTCCTTCGGGATCGTTATATTCCCTTTTCGAAGATTGTCATTGAGCCAACTTTTGAAGGCAATACAATCTTCTATCTTGTGTCCAAGCATCCGGTGGTAGGGGCAAAAGTTGGGATCACCTTTCTTGTCGACGTCTTCGGTCTCTTAGGCTCCAGCGGTTGGAAATCCGGAGTCTTCATCGGATCGCGGAACATTTTCGGCATCGCCTCATTCTTGAACGGATACTCCCTGCTCAGAAGCTCCCTCAACGTACGTTGTGGACGAGGCGGTTGTTCATACTGTTGAGATGAGTCGATAGTTGGGTCGAGGTTGCTTGGTAGTCTGTTGAGGTTGATGCGGCCATTCTGACGGTATTTGTATCGGCTGCTTGCCTTTATCGACTGTTGCGACGATCCCGAACTTCTTTTCAAAAGTTTTCACGGGCTTCTATTTGTCTGTTTTGTCGATAAAACTTAATTGCTTCGCCTCCTCTTGCAAGCTTCCGGCCTTGCTTAACAACTTCTCGAAAGTCTTAATAGTAAATCCCTTGAGGAGAAGTCTTTATCGGGCCATGAATGCTCTTAAGTAAAATGCCGATCGCATGTTGTTCTTGAAGGCTGTGGCTCACACTTCATACTTAGATTCCTCCATCGAAGTATGTAGTCCACCAAAGTTTCGTTCGGCTTACGCTTCTCTACCACTAAATCACCTATAGTGATGTGGTGCTGAGCTCCGACAAATCGCTTGATGAAGAGGTTCTCTAATTCGAAAATGTCTTCACCGAGCCGTTCGGTAATTCCGCATACCAATCAAAGGTGATCCACGACGAGCTGCTGACAAATTGTACGAAGAGTAAAGCATCACTTCCGCCGGCATTGCAACAAGCGGCACGAAAATGTGCAACATCTTCGTCGGGGGTTTCCGGTTCCATCAAAGGTCTTGAACGAGAGGTGGTACGAAGCCTTTCGGGTATTGGACGACGTCGAATTCTTCGGGGTAAGGTCTACCCGTCCGAATGGATGTCCCACTCTTTGATCGTGCCAAGGCTTCTCGCACTTTCTTTGTTCCACCATGCTCTTGATATCCTTTTCTGGAATCATGTTTTGTGTTGTGTCCTTTTTTAATTGATCATCCCCATTGACGGATGTAATCTCCTTTCCTCCGTCTACAATGTGAATAACTTCTGGGGGTGTTTCTCTTTGGGATTGAGCCTGACTCTGAAGAGTGGCAAGGACTGCAGCCATTTCTTCCATCCTTTTTGCCAATTGAGAAATTGTATCGTCTTTTTCTCGAATTTGTGCTCTTAATGCTTCTGATTCATCTCTTTCCGCAGCTATCGGAGCACCTTGCGAAGGCGACGATGCTCGTGTTTCAACCATGTTAATTTCTGCATATTCGTCATCCATGAACTCCGACGAGTCAACTTCATCTCCAAACTTTTCTTCTCTTTCTCTTGCTAATCATTGAATGTCGGTTCTTAACTTTTCCATAGCGTCTTCCAATGGTCTTTTCCGTGCGGTTTCGCAGTTATCATGCGTTGGCTGTCGGGTTTCCTTTTTGGGAGTCCCCTTCATTGCAGTAGCGCTTTCTTCGGACTCAAGTCTCCTGACGAGACTTTCCTTCTCAAGTTGTTGTTTTAATCTTAATTGTCCTGTAGTGGGATGTCATACCATCCTTCTAGCAGCAGAAGGCCTAGGACCGGATGGTCCGTCGGTCGAATCTTTGGAAGGTGGTATCCTCACGATACGTAAACACGAAACAATAACGGGTGGACTAGCCTTCATCTTCTTATTCGGCTTTTCCGCGGCGATAGCGAGGTTCTACTCGTGGCCCAAGACGGGATTTGGCGGCACCGGTCCTATTCTTCTTAAGATCTCCGATACGGGGCATTTCTCTTTCTTTGCTAACTTCTCGATCACGGTACGTAGTCGGGCGAATGGTGTAATCCTAGCCCTTTTCTTTCTGTTGTCGCTATAGTATGCGGGTCGAGGTAATGTAGAAGCAATCCTGCGGACATTTTCCTCGTCGAGCTGCGATGGAAGGGGATGGAATCTACTTCCTTCCAAAAGGGGTGTATATTCGGGCAATGGTATGTATTCGGGTAGTGGTGTGTACTCGGGGATTTCTTCAAGAAAGCGACTTCGGCGGCTACGGCCTTCACGGCAATCTTCACCGCCTCTGTTTCTCCTCTGAGTCCATGTTAGGGGTGGAACCCTTGAGCTGGACCCAATTTCAAAAATAGAAGGTCTTGCACGGAAATCTGTACCCTCCACGGTAACATGCTCGTTACAAATTTGAACTTCCTTCCCCTTCAGTTTGGCGGAAGCCGGGGTAGGTGCGGAGACGACTAGACCAGTGGGGGTAGAGATAACGGTCCTTCATGGACATCGGTACTCCTCTCGAGTGGAACCCTTTGCATGGGAGGAAACTCTTGAGTTGACTTAAGGTTGAACTCGATCGAAGCTCTTTCGGTTTCGGATACTTTGTACTGTCGGTGCGAAAAGGGTAACGTCGGTGATCTTGACATTTGTGTTCTCGAATCCTTGTCGAACCGGATGATCCCATTGTCGGGCAGCTCATCCTTGTAAACAGCGAAGTCTAGTCCGTTGGTGAAGGAGAAAATTAGCTTTGGGGCTTCCATTTCTGCAAGGTAGATTCTGATTGTCAGTCCCAAGATATGCTTCTTCTCATCAGGACAAAAAGAAAGGAATTGAAAAGAGTCCGAACACATTATTGTTCATGTATTTATAAGAAGGAGTTATTTATTAAAAGGGCCATTCATTAGAGGGTTTGTTTATTAGGAACGGAATGTTCAAAGGTGTAGAGAAGGTAAAGAATCCGATTCAGAGTTGGAAGGGAAAAGAAAGTCTTATGCAAGACTTCTCGACTCGAAGGACTACTCCTAAATTAACACCTATTGAGGGTCCACCCAACCTCAGAAATGAGGTAAAAGAATGTTGGCTATACTTGTTCAAGGTAGAAATGAACATAGTATTCCAACGGAAAGAAGGGTAGTTTGATCCACTAGGGACATGGATACACTACCGAATTTTGAAAGCGAAGCTATCTGATTAAAAATGGAGAGAGGAATTTTCCCCAGCGGAGTCGCCAGAAGTTGTCGGCATATTTTTAGGTTATGTGTTTTATTTTGAAAAGGGGTCGCCTACAGAAATTGTCGGCGAATTTTAGATTTAATTTAAATAAATAATTTGAAAAGTAGTATTTTATTTTGAAAATAATTTTAAATTTGAAACTTTTAAGATATGAAATCAAACTGATCTCACATCCCGAATAGTTTATATAAACGAGCATCGCACCACAAATTGTATATCTATCCCGGAGAATAGACACACTGCTTGATGATGGGGCTCGGTTAAATAAACTAGAAGATTTATGACATCCGTTTGGTCTACGAACCAATTTTATAAGCCGACAAGTTCCCCTGCCTAATATGAAAACATTAAACGGGGTTTATATTACACGGGTTCTTAAAATTCCCTATAAGGGCGAGCCCCATAGTTAATTACATCTTAAGTGACGGGAATCACCTAAGAAAACTCTCGATAATAATCGGTAGTTACGCTCTCAAGAATTTCAAAGTTTAAGTTTTCGAGGATTGAATTTTGGAATTTCAATAGGGAATGGATCAAATTTGGAACATTTTATTTTGGGGATTCAAAGGAAGAAAGGTACGAGAAATCACAGATTTGAAGTGAACTTCGGTAATTTCCCGACTATCCTATTGTTTGGCTTGAATTTAGGAAAGTCCTAATGTTTATTTAATGTTTTGATCTTGCCAATTTTAATTAATTAGGACTTATATTTGTATGATAAAATCATACAAATAGCCTTGAAGACGTGAGGGTTTATGTCGTACCAAACGACTATCTCGGAGTCCTAAGACCTGTTAGGGCTTAATTTACATGATATGATAATTTAAATGCCTAACGAAGAGTTGAGGATTTATGTTGCACTACGAAAACTACCTCGAAGTCTTATGGCTTGGTTATTTAATTCTAAGAAAGTTTTGCTGAAGTAGACTCAGGTTTTGCTGATGACGATGGCCGTGCTGCCCACCATGCTCCGAGCTCCTTGTTGTTGCAGAGGTTTAGTTTTAGATGTCATAAATCAGGAGATGAGAGAAGTGTTTTGGTTTAGAGAAGGTCTTAATTTCCAAGTATTTTTTTTTATTTTTTAATTAAAACAAATCTTAAAGTTGATTATAACAACACTGGTTAAGATCCCACGGTTCCATCCTTCCGGCATCGTTATTTTTATCGAATTCACTTAGTCCGGATGAATTTGCTAAACTCGACTAAATGAGTTCCACACTTTCATTTAGACCGTGGGAAATCCGGTTAACGAACACGTAGGTTACATCATCCGAGGCATTCCCGATTATCCAACAAGACGTTTTAATTTAATTGTAGTTGTAGTTTTGTTGTTCTGTTTGTGATTAAATTTTGAGTTGTTTTATATTTTGAAATGTTGTGGCGGTGAATTTTATCTTATAATGACTTTTAATTTAGTTTTAGTTTCAGTTTTAGGGACTATCCTAAAGGTGTAGGTTTTCATGCAACAGTTATTTATCATGCAAGAAAGGTAAGTGCGATGCGATTAAATAAATTGCAATAAGGTAAATTGCGATAAAATAAAAGCGTACCGGAGGGTCTTCCCGTCATCCCAAGTTGCACTTAAAACACGATTAGAATATTTAAGCATTTAAATAAAATTCCTAGGTAAAGCTAAGGGAAGGGTTATGGTTTTCTACCAAGTTCCTAATCCTATAGCTAGTCATCTCCTATGACGTCTAGGTTCTTGTATTTTGGGTTTGAGGATGATTTTCTTCATCAAAGAACAATTAAGTTCAATTGTTCTTATAAACATCCCATCATATCGAGGAAGTGCTTAAGACAAATCTTAAACATCTTTTCAATATTTCTAAGGTTATTTTAAGTCCAAGAGAATTTAATTATACAAATGAATTAATCGTTCAGGAGTTCAAGTTTTGTTATCTTGCTTAGTGAACTAGGACATTTGAATATCATATAAGTGAAGTAACACTTCACTTAATACTCCGTTTAGGAGTTATGACAACAAGAGCTTTCGAGGGCAAATGGATGTTCGGGTGATTTATGATTTAATTTAATTTCAATTAATGGGTTTAAGTTTGGAATAGTCTTCGAGTTGTTTTAGATTTATTTTTGAATTTTTTATGTCTTAGGTGATCTTATTTTTAATTCAATTTAATTTAACTTTCATTTTAATTTGATTTAATTTAGTTTAATTTTAATTTTAATTTAATTTATTTAATTTACTTTAGTTTTAGTTTTAACTTGGTTTTATTTCAATTTAATTTAATTTAATTTAGTTAAACATGTTTTAATTTAATTTAATTTAATTTGATTTAATTTAATTTAATTTAATTTAATTTGATTTAATTTAATTTAATTTAATTTAATATGATTTAATTTAATTTAAATTAGTTTAATTTAATTTAATTTAATTTAATTTAATTTAATTTAATATGTTTTAATTTAATTTAATTTAATTTAATTTAATTTAATTTAAATATAAATTTATTTTTATTTTTATTTTTATTTTGATATTTTATTTTTTTGTTTTAAAAATGATTTAATTTTAATTATTAAAGTATTAATTTAATTGAAATTTTAAAAGGATTTAATTTAAATAATTTAACTTTAATTTAATTTAATGATCAAGTCTTTTAGCATTTTAAATTTTAAATTTGGATTATCATTTTAATTAGGAATTAAATATTATTGAGGTGATTAATTTAGGGATTCTTAAATTAAAGAACAAATCTCTTCCTAATGACATCCCTATTTTAATAATTCTAATTTTTTTTATTATTCTTCCAAATTTAATTAATTATTTAATTAAGGTTTATTTTTAATTATTTTTAAATTATACGGTAGGTTTATACCCTTTAATTATTTAAATTTCAACCATCCAAATTAGGTTAAGATCAAATATTTTACTCTTTTATTTTATTAAGCCTAAAGTTTTTTAATTAAGGGTTAAAATTTTAATTATCATTTTGCCCTTCAAGCTTAATAATTTCATAACTCACTAAATTGAGCTTAAATGAATTTGAAATTTTTATGTGACTTCACTCATATGTCAATAAAGACATTAGAGGAGAAAATGTGATTTTTCTGTATTTAATTTATTTATGTAATTATTTTTGGTGGAAAATAGGGATTTTCAAGGAAAATTCAATAACATGACCAAGGGAAAATTTCTATCCTTAAGAAAATTATGGGACATTCCTAATGACCAGAGAACCACTTGGACCAATTTTGGTGATTTTTTGAATTGTATTCTTTTTATTATAATTATTTTGAGTTTTGGAGTATTAATTAATTTAAAAATAAAATAAAGGTTGAAAAGTGAATTTTATATTTTTTTTAAAAATCTCTCTGATATCAAGGAAACCAGAGAACCAATTTTTATAATTTTCTAATTTTTCTTTGATTTATTAGAATTATTTTAATGGAAGTACTAGAAAATACATTTTTTTAATTTTAAAATTACTTTAGGGCTTTAAAATTTAATATCTCATCATAGGGACCTAAAAAAATTATGGGGTTTGTTCCTGAGTGATTAAAATTCAAAATATAACATTTTGGTGAATTTAATTATTTTTGTGATTTTAATTGTTATTATTTTTTTAATTATTAAAAATATTAAAATAATGCAAAAAATCAACTTTTTTAGAAAATTGCAATTTTAATTTTAGTAAATTCCCCTGATATCAGAGAGGCTCCAAAACCAATTTGGTGAATTTTTGAAAAGTATTTTGAAAGTTATGAATTTTTTAAGTTTAATTTTGGCTAAATGGTTTAATCAACCCATTTAATAGGGCTAACCAAGTCCAATTGACTTCAAACTTTTATGGTGGGTTCCTCTGATCATAAAGGTCAGTGGAGAATTGATTTCAAGTCAATTTGATGTATGATTAGCTCTAATTAATTAAAGCTCCATTTTGGGTGTTTAAGCCAATTAGGGTTATTCCAAGTGGATTAATTCAAAACCTATTTTTTCTAGAGTCCTCTGGTCATAAGAAACATCACCAAATTTTCCTAGAATTTATTTCACAACATGTTAATTAATGGAATTAAAATACTCAAACTAGCAACCTTGAATTGAAAAATTAATAACTCTTCATAGGGATGGCCTCTGACTTTAGAAAATTCAGGGAATGTTCCCAAATTCAGAGGCTTTAAAATCCCTATGGTCTCATGCCATGGTGAATTGTATACATGCATGGAGAATTGAAATAGTGCAGAGAGTAAATAAATTATTAAAAATCAAATACTCAATGAAATTAAATGATTTCTTTTCCACATTATTCTCCTCTATTCACTGAGTAAGAGGGTATTTTTATTTTATTTTTCTGATTTTTCTACACAAAGTTATGTATTTTTGAAGTTTAGGGAATTAAATAAAAAAGAAAATGCCTATTTTCCTACTTATCCAGCGCGGCACCCTGTCATCCTCGGCATCTCCGAACGAGCACGCGATGCGCTCCCATTCGACGCCGCCACTTGAGTCAGCAGCCCGGGTCCCGCCTTCCGCGTATCATCCGCTAATCCGACCTGATCTGAGCCGTCCATCCGCGCGTGTATTGAATGAACGGCATCCGTTCATCATCCCCAAGCCTCCTAGCCCGAGAACCGTCCACACTATAACCCTAAGAACTCACTCATTTCTCAACGGATTTTCGTGTTCTTGTGCTCTATGGATTCGTCTTGAAGAGACGAACACATCCATACGGTTTATGTATCATGAAATTGATTCAATAAAAATAGAGAATGTTCAGAAGCTCGGGAAGAAGAATGAGACCATACCTTTGCTCAGAGAAGTGTGGCTTCGATCTGAGGGTTGTGTCACCTTCAATTGGGTCCAAACAAGCTCCAGATGAAGTCTCCTGGCCTGGTGAATTGTCCAGGTATGACTTTGACCAAGCCCTATTTTAACCTTTGGAGTCTGGAACAGATATGTGGCCTGGAGAGGGGCCTTTCAGCTGGGAACTTCTCCTCTTGACCTTGTGCGAGTGTAGGTGAGTTTAATTTGACTTTGGTGAAGGATTTGGGAATGTCTCGTTCGGCACGAGAATTGAGCTCCAAAATTGAGCTCGATTAGTGGGGATTAGGGCGAGGAGGACGGTGGGGATCAAGTGCTCTAGGTGTGGGGAGAGTACGGAGTGATTTTGGCGAGTTTCCTTAAGGTTGATTCGGCACCTCCTCATGGCCGAGAGAAGTGGGGTTTAAATAGGAAAAGCTGGAGGGCCTCCCAGGGGGAGTTAGGACTTGGGATCAGCTGCTCAGGTCAAGGGAAGAACAGTCATGGTGGCCATTGGGCATGGGGCAACTCAGCAAGGTGGAATTCCAAAGTTTGGCTCCTCCCCATGTCTCGGCCATTGCGTTTTCAGGCGACCCAGGCAGCTGGCCGGCAGGCAATGGTCACCATCTTGTTCAGGTGGGTCAGGGCTGGGGTTTAGTGCAATCAATTGGCCATGGACATGTGTAAAGGGCTTGGATTAAAATGGAATGGAGATAAGGTCACTTTGGGTTCAAATGGGTCAACCCACCATTTTGGGCTTGGTGCACCCTTCCAAGTTCTGGTTTTGGGCTGGGAGGATCATGTGAGTCAACCTATTAAAGGTAGTGAAGTCCACATCGAGGATTAGGTGGCAAAGTATGGTTTAGAGTGTATCATGTTTAAGGTAAAAAGGTTTAAAAAAGGTTTAAGAAAGAGATCCTCTCTCTTGCCATTAAAGGCTTGGTGACAAGTCAAACCCCCATGGCTTCATGTGGCTTGTCCATGGCTTGCATGTGGCTCCATTTGGCTCATCCTTGGCTTAGGAAAAGTGGATTCATTTATATGAAAAAGGAATTTGGAAATTTTGGCAATTTAGTGAAAATTTAGATGGTGCTTGATTTAGGTTGATTTGATGATTCATTTGGGACTTAGGAATTGATTCCAATTAAAGGGATGATGAGAAGGAGTTGTCAATGTGGGCTTTGGAATGGGTTTGGGCTTTTGGATTTTACTTTGGATGGGCTTTTAAAATGGTTTAGGGAAGTGGGCTTTTGGATTTTAAAATGGACTTTAGGATGAAAGTTTGGTAAAGGCTTGGGCCAAATAATTGTTGGGTTTGGTTTAGGGGTATTTCATGAGTGGTTTGAAACAAACTTGAGGTGGTTTGGGTTTGAATTGGGTTGAATTTGGACCTCTTTGGTAAATGGGCCAATGTAGGTCAAATTGGGCTAACTTGGGCCAATGTTGGGCTAAGGTTGAAATTGATGTAAAATTAATGTTGGGAAATGTTTATGGGAATGTTTCAAAGAGGTTTTGGCTTTGGTTGGGTTTTGATATTGGGGTTTGGGCTTATTTGGGTTAGGTTTGGGCTTAGGTCGAAATTGGGTCTTTTAGCTTTGGGTTGAATTTGAGTGGGGTTTGGGTCTAAATTTTGGGCAAATCATGTTAGTGTTTTGTTTGTGGGGATGTTAGGGAAGGTTTAGAAAAGATTTGGGGTTAATTGGAGTTGAATTGGGAGAGTTTGAGCTAAGTTTGGGTCATGGGTCCAAATTGAGCTTTAAGGTCAAAAGTGAAATTGGATTCAAATGCCAATCAAATTGGGCTTGAATTTGGTCTAGATTGGTGTTGGGGATGTTGAATTGAAGTTTAGAATTGAATTGGACCAGAATTTGGGTCAATTGAGTAGGTTTGGTTTGACATTGGGTTCACTTTGGGTTAAAATGGGTCAAATTGGGGATTTTGACAAAAGTGGGGTAAATTGACAAAATTGGCCCATGGTGTAGTTGAACAAAATGAAATTGGGAATATTTGGGATTTTTTAGAATTTTCTGTGAATTTTCTGAATTTTTGGATTTTTTGGCTAAGAGGGGCATTTTGGGTATTTGGAGGGTATTGGGAGGTTTTTTTTTGGAATTTTTGGTATTTTTGGCTATGAATGATCAATTGGAGTGGTGTGGAAATGTTTGGGATTGGTTTTGAGGAATTTGGGTGACTTTGTAGAATTTTGAAAAAATATGGGTAATTTCAAGGGTTTTGGGTAGGCTAGGCGGGTGTTGGGTCCCCGGGGTCAAAAATTAAAATTTGGAAAATTGAAAATTGGGTAAATATAAGTAAAATGAAATCATTTTGGTTGAGCCATGAAGCCATGTTAAGCCTATTTGAGCCATGAGAGGATTCATTTGAGGCATTCACCAGGTTGTTCCTAACCCTCTTAGCCAAGGGCTTAGGGGTTAAGGACCATCCATGTGAATCACCCTCATGAGTCAGGAGGTCAAGTTGGGTATGGGTATGGTTTTAGAAGGTGTGTGAAAGTGTAGTGTATAAGTTTAGTGTGAGTGTAAGTCAGCCCTCACCAGACCAGGCCACCCATGGCAGTTCTAAGGCCAAAGAATCCTATAGGAACTCATCCTTTAAACTTCCACATTTGATTTCAACCCTCTAGGTGATTAGGGGTCTACAATCAAGTTTGTAGAGTTTGCAGGGAGTTAAGAAGTGGTTTGAATTTCTAAGTGGTGGGTCCCAATTCTAATCCTCTAAGATAGCAAAGGAAAAGCCAAAGGCTAGATCCTAAGTACTAAAAAGAAGAAGAGAAGACCTCATCAAAAATGAGGTCAACAACGAGTATATATTTTTTATGAATAAAAATCCCCCAAACTTAAACTATTACTTGTCCTCAAGTAATCCTTTTACTACATAAAAATATAACTCTAGGCAATGTACATTTCAATTGTAAGAGACCAAAATTTTTCATTCAAAAGAATATAGTGTTTAGATTTTCACAAAAAGTTTAGTAACTCAGGTCAACATTACAGGTATAAGAATATTCAGTACTTAAGTCTAAGAGTTCTAGTATTCTATTTATTTCAAGATGAACCATAATTTGTTATGTTAAGAGTGCTTTAAAGGACTATGTGAAAAAGGAGTTCATGCAAAGTTTATTAGAATGTAGGCTAGTACATTAAACATAAATTCAGAAATGAAATCAAGCTCTCTCTTTAAGGTGATTCAAGTGGAGCCAATTTTTGATTAGGCATCTCCTCAAGCTTCTCCTCATAACATTTTTCTTTTCTTTTCTTTTCTTTCTCTTTTTCTTTTTCTTTTCTTTTTCTTTTTCTTTTTTTTTCTGAGGATTACTATATCTGGATAGCCTTTAATGATTTTGAACTTCACTCTCCTCTTTATAAAGTTCAAACTTAAGCCATCTCTTTACTTTATAGTTAAGTACAAGCTTTATTATTCATCATAAAGTTACAAACTCTTCTTAACACACAATACTTTAAATCCCTTAACATTTCAAAAATTCAGTTTTCTTTACTTTAAATAGTTGACTATAATCAAATCCTTTCATATCAAATATCTTACTTTTATAAAATTAACCTTTATCACTAAAAATTTTCATCCTTTCCTTTCATAATATTCAACTGAATTGAAAAGTTTTAGTTATCTTATAATGAGGTTCAATTGCCAAAAGTTATGCTAATAATATTTGAAAATATAATAATTAAGAACAAATAAAAGTTTAGCATTTCTCTACCCTCCCCCAAACTTACAATTTTCAATAAATTTGAAATAGTTGAGAGTAAAAGAAAACTATCCTTTATGTGCTGAGATTTTGAAATCTTCATAATTTACACGGTATTAATCAAAATTTACAGACTAGCAAGCATGAAACAATTAGTAGCAGTGATATAACAATTTTAAATATTTGCATGGGTAAAGAGAAATAAACATTAAACAACTAAATATCCAACAGAACACTTTAACATAAAGCAAATTATCACACCACATAATAGTACAACTAACAGTTCAACATAAAAAATAAATGACACTACATCACATAATAAAACACAGGGTTACACATCACATGAAAAGTAAATGTCCACTACATCACATCAATACATCTCAACAGATTAAGAAGAATAGAAATAAAACAAGCAAGCTATCTACCAGTCTCCATCACCAGGATCAGCAGCAGGGTCATCAACAGGGTCAGAAGGTCCAGGCCTGTACGGTGTATAACTAGGGCAAGAAGGAAATGTCACATCGGACTCCCCCTCATAAATCTGGCCTAAGCATCATAATAAGCCATATCAAACTCAACTCTTCTCTGTAAATAGTCTTCATTCACATCACTTCGAGCCTCAAATACATCCATCCTATGATGCATCCTATCCATACTATCACTCTGCAATCTCAACTGCTGCATGATATCAGATAGTGTCGGGGGCTCAGAAGTAGATGGAACATCATAACTCGTGGTAGGAATATCAGTACTCCTACTCTCCTCTCTTGCGCCCACATGAGCCTTATAAGAACGAATAATTTTCTTCGTAATCGGCCTCAAAGGTATTGCCACTTCCTCATAACTACTATACTCCACTCCAGACTGAACACAAAGTGCATGAATCAGGGCAGGATGTCCTAATCCACCAGTGGTTTCTCCTTTGGAAATAGAGTGAATGCTCTTAAAAATAATGGCTCCAATATTAATCCTCTTCATATTCTGGATGCAATAATTTAAAATAGCTCGATCCCTAGTAACTTCACTGTGATGATAAGAAGGCAATAGTCACAGAAATGAAATAATGTCATGCTTTAGAAGCAACATTTAAAGTATAAGCAGGGAAGTTAATCATATGTCTCTGATTCATCTTCCATTCCCCTCTTCCATCGGTCAGATACGTGATTACACTCATCAAATTCCCTTCACTAGTATCAAAATTCTCAAATTCACAAACAAAAGGTTCTCGAATTTGATAAAATGCATTGATACGTTGTGGGGTGAACTCAACCAGTTTCCCTCGGACTAGCACATATTCCGTTTCAGACCAGAGCACGTTAGCATAAAATTCTCGAACTACTCCCAAAACGACATTAGCAGAAAAGTAACAGAAATGTTCCCAATTTCGCTCAGAAATCAACTGTTCTATAGATCCACCAGGATTTTCCAACGCTCGATCCTGAATACACTTCTTATTTTGCAATTGAGAGTTGAAGCGAAACTGAGCCTTAATATTAACAAATAATTCATCATCCCAATCAATTTTTTGCTTCCCCTTACTCGTTCTAGGAGCCATGTGGATTTCTAGAAAAATTTCAAAATTTTGCCAATAAATTTCAAATCCACAATGTATAAACTCTAAGCATTAATCTAAACAAGTAAGAACAAATTCTACCATATGAAACTTCACTTTTTCTCAAAAATCTCCAAAAATATCATCCAACAATGTGAGAGTTTAACATGGCCAAAATCCAAAAAGTTTAGGTTAAAGTAAAGCTCTTACCAAGATAAGTGCAGATCCGGCCTCATAAATCCTTGAAATCCTCTCTAATCTGAGATCTAACAAGCCCTAAAGCTTCAAAATCGCAAATATGGAGGTGGGAGACGAAAGAAATGGAGGAAAAATGGGTCCCAGGCTATTTTCGCGAATTTTTAAGGGTCCCGGGCTATTTTCGGTGTTTGGGCGCCGGCGGCGCCCGATCTGGCACCGGCGGCGCTCTATTCAAAATAATAGCCCGTTTCTCTGAATTTGGGCGCCGACAGCGCCAGTCCAAAATTCTATTGGGTTCAAAAATTTTCGTCGCAAAGTCAATCGTTTCAACCTCCGTATTCCTATTTAACACATCAATAAGCATCTATTTCATCTCACAAACATTAAACAACATCAATTTACACAAACAATACATCACATTACTTTCATATATATAAAAATCCATGATACAACAATTACACACATATGTTCATCAAATATAAGCAACACTCCTTAGATCCTTAGTGTTGCAAGTATACTACGATAAGCAAACACTAAGTCCTAAGTACACACAAGAAATCAAAGCAAAGTCCAAACACACCCTACTAAAACAAAGCAAAGCAAACAACATAGCAATCAAAGCAAACACTTAAACATAACAAAGCAGCATATAGAATCTACTAATTACTCCTCATCAGTCTCAGAAGTCTCATCCTCTCTAATGTCTCCCATTTATTGACGATGAACAAACAGATTGTAGAATGGACGATATGGGAATTCATCAGATGAATCTTCAGTCACCACAGTATTCTTCTTCAATAGATTAACCAAACCTAACTCAATTCGACCAGTATGATCAAATTACTCTTTCATCCTCCAATCAATGTGATCAAATAAATCAGAAATGTTATTAATAACATTCATAATATTCTGTACCTCATTTGCCAACTTATTTATCTTCTTCAATATCACCCTCGAACTTTCAGAATAGTAAGGTTGAATAGGTTCTTTATCTTCTTCAACCGCATTTTAAATCGTAAAAACTGCCACCCAGAATTTGGGCACCGACGGCGCTCGATAGGGCGCCGGTGGCGCTCAAACTAGAAATTCGATTGTTATAAAAGAATAGGGCGCCGGCGGCGCCAGTGGTAAAAATTTTTACCAAACTTCGTTTGGCTCGAAATACTTCATTTTCACAATACGATCCAATATATTTTTAATTTTTAACTTATTTAGGGGTAATTAGGATTCTTTAATATTAAACTAAAAGTACAAACAACAATAAGCAAGCAAACTCAACATACAAATACACATGGGTTACCTCCCACAAAGCGCTTGGTTTAACATCGTCAGCCCCACAAACCATTCAGTTAACTAGGATGACTTAGCAATAAAACCTCTTTGAAATCAGGTAAAGACCCTCCAAAGTAAGGTTTTAAACGATGTCCATTAAACTTGAAAATATTTCCAGTTTTAGGATCCTCAATATCAACAGCTCCGAAAGAATGTACTTTTACTTCAGTAAAAGGTCCTATCCATCTGGACTTAAGTTTTCCCGTAAATAATTTCATTCTCATATTATATAATAAAACTCTTTGTCCCAGTTCAAATCATTTTTTCAATATCTTCTGATCATGCTACAATTTCATTTTCTCTTTATAAATTCTATCGTTATGATATGATTCATTTCTAATTTCTTCCAACTCATTTAATTGCATAAATCTTTTTTCTCCCGAATTTCTCAAATTAAAATTCAACTCCTTAATCGCCCAATATGCTTTATGCTCCAATTCAACCGACAAATGGCAAGTTTTGCCAAACACTAATCTATAAGGAGACATTCCAATAGGGGTCTTAAAAGCAGTCCTATAAACCCCTAATGCGATGTCTAATCTAACAGACCAATCTAATTTATAAATATTCACTGTTTTCTCCAAAATTCTTTTAATTTCCCTATTCGATACTTCCACTAAACCACTAGTCTGGGGATGATAAGTAGTAGAGATTCTATGAATAATGTTATATTTTCCAGTTAATCTCTTAATTTGATTGTTTCTGAAATGGGATCCACCATCAGTTATAATCACTCTCGGCATTCCATATCTTGTAAATATATTTTTCTTTAAAAATTTAGAAACACTCCGAGAATCACATTTTGGTAAAGCAACAGCTTCAATCCATTTTGAAACATAATCAACAGCGACTAATATATAAAAATTTCCAAATGAAGGTGCAAATGGTCCCATAAAATCTAATCCCCATACATCATAAATTTCAACTTCCAAATTGTAATTCAGAGGCATTTTGTTTCTTCTATAAATATTACCTACTCTTTGACATTGATCACAAAATTTAACATATTTATAAACATCACGAAAAAGAGTGGGCCAATAAAATTCAGATTGTAAAATCTTATAAACTGTTTTATCAACACCAAAATGACCTCCAAAATTAGAATCATGACATCTCTGAATGATTGGATTAATTTCTTCATGTGGCACACATCTTCTAATAATCAGATCCTTACACTATTTATATAAATAGGGCTCATCCTAAAAATAAAATTTAGCATCATATTTAAACTTTTTTTTGTTGCTTTGTTAAATACGATGGTATAATATCACTTACAATATAATTCACAATATCAGCATACCAAGGCAAATTCTTTTCCATAAGAATATACAATTGTTCATCAGAAAAAGTTTCTCCAACTTCCTTCTCAAATTCAGACAATTTATCATATTCTATTCTTGACAAATGTCAGCAATTTGATTATCAGATCATTTCCTATCAACTATCTCAAAATCAAATTCTTGCAAAAGGAGTATCCATCGAATCAATCTAGGTTTAGCATCCTTCTTTTGCATTAAATACTTGATAGTTGAATAATCAGTATGTACTATACTTTTAGTTCCAATTAAATAAGGTCTGAACTTATCGAAAGCAAATACTATAACTAATAACTCTCTTTCGGTAGTGGTATAATTAATTTGAGCATCATTAAGAGTTTTACTTAGCATAGTAAATAACTTTGAAAGTTTTATCATACCTTTGCCCTAACGCAACTCCAATAGCATAATCACTAGCATCACACATTAATTCAAAGGGTTTCTCCCAATCAGGTGTAACAATTATAGGAGCAGTGATTAATTTTTCTTTAAGTAATTCAAAAGCACATAAACATTCATCATTAAAATCAAACTTCCTATCATTTTCTAGAAGTTGGCACAAAGGTTTAGTAATTTTAGAAAAATCTTTAATATAACACTTGTAAAATCCAGCGTGTCCTAAGAAACTCACGCACCTCTCTCACGATAGTGGGTGGTGGTAATCTCTCGATCACTCGAATTTTAGCGGAGGTCGACTTCCATACCATATTCGAAATTTTATGCCCAAGCACTATTCCTCCTGCAACCATAAATTGACACTTTTCCGAGTTCGAACTAAATTTGTTTTTTCACGAGATTCCAAAACTTTTGCCGAGTTTTCCAAACAAATATCAAATGAAGTTCCAAACACGGAAAAATCATCCATGAAAACTTCATTTCATTATACATTATACTACTAAAGATAGACATCATACATCTTTGAAAAGTTGCGGGTGCGTTACACGATCCAAAAGGCATTCTTCGAAAAGCAAATGTTCCATAGGGGCTAGTAAATGTTGTCTTTTCTTGATCCTCAGGAGCAATAGGTATTTGATGATAACCGGTTTATCCATCCAAAAATAAATAGTACTTGTGTCAAGCAAGTCTATCCAACATTTGATTGAGAAAAGGCAGAGGAAAGTGATCTTTTCGAGTGGCAGCATTTAGTTTTCTATAATCAATACAAATTCACCATCCATTAACTTGTCTAGTAGGTAAAATTTCATTCCTTTCATCCACTTCTACAGTCACTCCGCATTTCTTCGGTACACAATGAATTGGACTTACCCAAGAACTATCTGAAATAGGATAAATAATTCCAGCATCAAGCCATTTTAAAATCTATTTCTTAACTACTTCTTTCATTATAGGATTTAATCTCCTTTGCGGATCAATTTTAGGTTTATGTTCTTCATTTAATAAAATTCTATGCATACAGATAGAAGGATCGATTCCTTTGATATACTGCAAAGTCAATCCAAAAGCTCTTTTGTATCTTTTTTAGATTTCCGATAATTTTTGTTCATGATATTCGATTGATTCCGAAGATACAATAGCTGGTAAGGTAGATGATTCTCCTAAGAACATATACTTTAAAGGTTTAGGGAGAATTTTCATCTCAAGTTCAGGAGGTTTAACAATAGATGAAATTAAACTTTTATCTCCACCTTCAATTGTATCTAACACTTCAAATTTCTCCTGAATATACTCCAATTCCTTATTCTTCTCATTATCTGAATCTGTTTCATTTTCCGTTTCATCTTCAATTATATTTTCATACTCCACTTTCTTTTCAAACATCTCTTTAAAATAATCATTTCTCAAATATTCGCATACTTCCATCCAAAAACATTCATTATCTTTTGCAACTGAGGGATACTTCATAAAATTCAAAATATTAAAAGTCACCTCTTGATCATTAACTCTCATAGTTAATTCCCCTTTTTGAACATCCATTACAGCTCTTCCAGTAGCTAGGAATGGTTTTCCTAAAATAATTGGAATATCTTTATCTTCCCCATATCGAAGCACGATAAAATTCACGGGAAAGATAAATTTATCCACTTTTACTAACACATCTTCTACCACTCCCTTAGGATAAGTAATAGAATGATCGAGCTAATTGAAGAGTTACGAATGTAGGAGAAACTTCTCCAATTCCCGATCTTTTGAAAGTTGATAAAAGCGATAAGATTAATACTAGCTCCCGGATCACATAAGGCTCTTCCGAAAAACTTTTCACCTATAGCACACGGGATAGTGAAACTACCGGGATCTTTAAGTTTTTCAGGAAGCTTTTTCAGAATTATTGCACTACACTCTCCGCTAAGTGCAACAGTCTCATGATCCGTGAACTTTCTCTTCTTTTTAAGAATATCCTTCATAAATTTCGCATAATCATGCATCTGTTCGAATGCTTAAACAAAAGGTATATTTATTGTTAACTTCTTAAGGATTTCCAAAAATTTTCCAAATCTATTATCCCTATTCTTTTGCTTCAATCTTTGAGGGAATGGAAGAGGTGGTTTCTCAACAGTAATCTTCATTGGTTTAAGAGGATATTCCAGGTCTGGATAAATTTTATTTGAACCTTTTTCAATATTCACCTTCTCCTTCTCTTCTTCAACTTCTTTCTGCGTTCTAGTTTCTAATTATTTTCAACTTCTTAATTGAATAGTCTTAAGTTGCTCCTTGTTTTGATCTTTTAGATTGATCTCCACCTTACTAGGAAGCATTCTAGAAGGTCTATTATTAAGTGCAGTGAAAATATGTCCCAATTTACTTTCAATATTTTTGATCGCAACACCTTGAACTTGTAATTGGTTACCCATATTCAAAATCATTTCATCTATAGACAACTTCTTATCCTTAAACTGTGGGTTATTATTAAATCCAGGAGGATAAGATTGTCTAAAGTTAGTATTTCCTTGGTTGGTTGAGTTTCCAACTGGATTTATAGAATTGTGTCCCCATTGTAGGTTCACATTAGCATTATTATTATTCCAATTGAAATTTGGGTGATTCTTCCAACCAGAGTTATAATAATTCGAATAAGGGTTATTAGGTACTATTAATCGCGTTCGAAGTCTCATAAGTTGTTTGAGATTCGGTTATACGCACAAATGAATTTTCCTCTAACACTGGGGGTGGTTGAGAATAATTCATTCCATATTGATCTATTTTTTAAAAAAGTGCTTCTATTTGAGAAACTATCATAGTCATCATGTCAGAATCATGAACACTAGCTACTCTTTTAGGATTTACCCGTTCAGAAGGCCATTGAAAATTATTAGTAGCCATCTCTTCAATTAATGAATATGCTTCATCAAAAAATTTTGACATTAACGATCCACCAGCAGCAGCATCAATAATTGATCTTAATGATCCCACTAATCTGTTATAAAAAGTTTGAATTATTAACCAATCTGGCAAAGCATGATGTGGACACTTCCTAAGAAGATCTTTAAACCTCTCCCAAGCTTCATATATTGACTCTCCTTCAAACTGACCAAAAGATGTGATATCATTTCTTAATTTAGCAGTTTTCTATGGAGGGAAATATTTCGATATAAACTTTTGAAAAAGTTCTCCCCAAGTTTGAATAGAGGTGCTAACGAGTTTAACTACACCTTAGCCTTATCCCTTAAGGAAAAAGGAAAAAGTCTAAGTCTGACAGCATCACTCGACACTTCGTCATACTTAAAAGTAGCACACAGTTCTAAAAAACTAGCGAGATGTAAATTTGGGTCTTCATTAGGTGTTCCTCTGAATTGATTATTTTGTACCATTTGGATAATAGCAGGTTTAAGTTCAAACGAATTAGTAGCAAAATCAGGATTTTGAATAGTTATATGAATTTCATCTGTTGTTGGGTTAGCATAATCTCTTAAAGGTCTTGGCAAATTTCCAACATTAATATTATGATTCTCTTAATTATTCGCCATTTCACATTAATTTTCAGTTTGTTTTTGTAGTTTTCTAATTTTTCTAATAGTACGCTCTAACTCTGAATCGTAAGGTATCAAACCTACAGATCCACTACTACGCATATAAAATCACACTACAAAGTAAAGGTTTTCAGTTACTACAATATCTATAAATAAGTACCGTTTATCTACCTCCCCGGCAACGGCGCCAAAAACTTGACCGCGACTTTATATATTAAGCAAGAATTTATGAAGTCGAATTTATATATTTAGAATTATTTAGTAAAGTCACAAATTCAATGCAAGTATACGTATCGTATCAAGTAATACAAGGCTCTAATGGAGTCCTGGTTATCGATCCCACAGGGAGGTGAACGTTCTTTAAATCAGATAATATAGCACTAAAATCCAATACCCAATGTAACAATTACTTAAGTGTACTACCACTAGTTAATGCAAAGTATAATAAAGCTACTACAATTACTTCTAATTACTGAACTATATTAATTAACAAACACACTAACTTATGTGATTTATAAGTTACTTCTATATGAAAGGTGTCTTTCTTCCTGCATAAAGATTATTATGTGTGGATGATGAAGAATGGTAATTATTTGTGTTATGCCAAATAAGATCATATTTACTTCTTTACCTTTAAAAGAGTACCCCCTAAAGAACATTGCCATATCTTAAGTTTAGTTACTAAATCTAAGGCTAGGCTGGGAGAATACCAACTCTCACTTCGGAGCTCCCACTCACCCTTCACCCGAAGGCTAACCATAGGCTTTAGTTACCAATCTTAAGACCAAATTGGGGATCCCATTTTATCACCATGAAACCTTCAATTTGAAGTCCATCAAAACTCATTTCCCTATTTATTTGCACTTAATCCCCATGAACTACGCAATTCATTCACGGACATTAAATGGTTTCTTCATTCTTGTTGTAGAACATTCAATTCTTTTGGAATTAATGTTCCTCAACATGTTTTAACAATTCGATTGGCCGGATTGAAAAGTAATTTAAGTTCCAAATTAAAGAAACATCACAACTTTTATAACACTTAAAGGGCACATCATTTCCACATCACCACATCATAATTACTTCATGCAAGAAGAAAGGCAAGGGAGACTACTCACTAACCATGGAGAATATATAAAAACACATGGATTTTATATATAAAAGAAGAGTCATAGAAACTACAATAGTAAATACAAATTATCTCTTTCTCTTCCCCAAGCAAATTCCTTCAAAGTCCCCTTGATTCCTTTTCTCTTCCTTGCAACACTTGATTCTCTCCTTGGAACAAAGATGAAGAAGCAATCTCTCACTTTGCTCCCTCTTCTCCCCTCTTTAGAGAAGAATCTCTCTTAAAATCACAAACCCTAACTCTCTCTCACACTTTCCTCACACTCTCTATAGCAATTCTCTTCTCTTCCTCCTCTCTATTTTTGTCTTGGACACTTAATTTAATGTTAGGAACGATATCCCCAAGAGTTTCTTCAAGCACATCTTCAAAAATCCGCCAAAACTTTTGAATTCGAAGTGAACCGACATCCGGCGGCGCTCGATAATGGCGCCGGCGGCGCCCTATCGTGTCAATTAATTCTGGAGTCTCTGGAATAGGGCGCCGGCGGCGCCCATTCTGGCGCCGACAGCGCCAGGGCTGTTTTCCTCCAAATCGCTCTATTTTGCTCCATTTTGCTCCAAATTCGTTCCTTTTTGCATCTTTTCGCTCCAATCACCTATAATCATCATACCTGCAACAAATTATGAAAAAAACCTTACTTTAAAGTGCAATATCACCAAAAATAGGTAAAAACATATAGCTAAAAGAGTATATATTTTTGGTGCATCAGTATACTCAGTATCAGCCCAATCCTCCTGCTAACTAGGGTGATGAGGACATTGTGTGGGATTTTGAAGCTTGAGATTTTAGATTTGAGAGTGATGTGTTAATGTGTTTGTGTTTGTTTTTGTTTTTTTTGTAGTACTTTTATTGATTATATTCTGTGGACTATGCTTTATTTTCTGTGATAAGTGATAGTTTGGTAGTTTGCATTTTTATTTCTAGATATTTATGATATTTGTGATAGTAATTGTAATTGTGAACTATTTAGTTTAAATTAGTAAATTGTTTGTTCTGTGTTGTGAAATGCATATGTCCTGTGTAGTGTAGTTAGTTATTTTTGTTTAATGTTTAAGTTTTATATACTTATTTTAAATTTTCATTATTCAAGCAAATTTTAAATTGTTATGTGTGTAGAAAGGTTTATAATATTACAGGCCAATTGAAGTTAGAATTTTTGAAAAGAACCTGCAAATTTCAAAAAGATAAAAATGCCTAAACTGCAAAGGTATGAATTTTATATTTAGAATTTTTCTTTTCACCCATGTATTGTTTCTATTTATAGAAAATTTTAAGTTTGGGGGAGAGAAGAAAAATCTTAACTACTATATGTTCTCAAATAATATATTTTCAAAAAATATTATTATGATTTTTGTGATAAAATTTAATTCAGATAACTATATTTAGATTCTATCTAAATATTATAAAAGATTCAAGGAAATATTTTTTATAATGAAAATTAATTTTGTAGATTAAGATATTTAGTATAACGGGATAAGACTATAGTTAACTATTTAAAGTAAAGAAAACTATATTTTAGAATATTAAGAATCTTAGGAATTTAGTTGAGAAAGAAAAGATTGAGATTCAATAATGTAAAAACTATGAAGTACATATAAGGTAAAGAATGTTTGAAAGTTTCAAATTTAGGAAAAGAAGAGTGAAGTACAAAATTATTAACAGACTATCCAGATATAATAATTTTCACTTGAAAAAGAAAAAAAAGGAAAAAAAAAGAAAGAAAAAGAAAATTGATTGAAAAATAATCCCTGAAAGAAAAGAAAAAGAAAAGAAAATAAGTGACGAGAAGCTTGAGGATATGCCTTATCAAAAATTGGCTTCACTTGGATTAACCTCAAAGAAAAACTAAAAGCATTTCTGAACTTATATTTATGATTAGTTTCCTACTTATAATTTCTTCATGAATTTCCTATCTTCTGAATATTCTAAGTGAATTAATATTGCAACATATAGTCATTCTTGAAATGAATAGAAAACTTGAACTCTTAGACTTGATGACTAGATAGACTTATACCTGCAGAATTAATTTAATTATTTGAAAATCTTTCTGAGAATTCTTACTATAATATTTATTTAAATCAAAATTATAGTACTTATGAATTAAAACTTTACCACAATGAATCATAACTTTTATGTAGTACTAAGGATTACTTGAGGACAAGTAATAGTTAAGTTTGGGGGATTTTGACCCAAGGAAAAAAAGGTTAAGATTTTCATGTCTATTTTACATTAATTTTGATGATATTGCATTTTAAAGAAGGATATTTTTGGTGTTTTTCTGTAGGTAAGAAGATTTAAGGATAAATGAGCGAAAATATGCAAAAAGGAGCGAATTTGGAGCAAAAAGAACCAAATTATACAAAATTGACCTAGGGCGCCGACGGCGAGGTCGATGGCGCCGACGGCGTGATTTTCCCAAGAGTTCATAATTAATTCGAAGGAAGGCCGCCAAAGGCGGAGATCAGCCTATTTAAAAGCACTGTTTCTTGAAGGCTGCCGACGGCGAGCTCGAGGGCGCCGACGGCGGGATCGACGAATCTTTCTAGAAATACGTCGAATGTGGACGATTTTCGAAGGAGTGCCTGCAAACCCTTAGAGACTCTTTTACAACTTTAAAAAGAACAAAGTTAGGCCGAAAAAAGGGTCTCCTCCTTGATTACTAGTGAGTCCAAAGTGTTATTAAGAGTCTATTAGTGAGTCAATTGCTTTGTTATTTAGTGAGTAGAGTTCAAATAGAGATTTTGTGAGGAATTCTTCGAGAGATTGTAAGAGTGGAAGGGAAGTGAGAGATCTCTTCTGCATTGTTGTTTCGAAGGAGAATTCCGTGTGCTGTAAGAAAGGAAAAAATCCAGAGGAACTTCAAGGAGTTTGCTTGGGAAGGAATTTGAGATAAGTAGTGTTTCTTTACTATAGTTTGTAGAACTTTACTTTAATATATGAAATCCAAGTTTTATTGCATTATTTCCATGAATTTTGAGTAGTTGTTCTGTCTTTCTCCTTGTTTTGATGTTTTTGTGAAATGATTAAATGAATTAGTCTATTAAACAAAATATAAAGAAGTTGTGATGTTACTATACCTAAAGTTACTTTACTATACGAATTGGTCATTTGTATTGTTAAAATCTGTGAAGAATTTTTAAGACCTGATCGTGGGCTAAGATTTCTTAACTAGTATGTATCACATGTCTCTTTGAAAGGTAGACGGGTAAATCCTTGAAAGGAGAAGTGCAAATAAATAGGGAAATAATATTAATCGGGCGTAGAATTGGAGATTTTAGAGCGACAGGCTAAAATCCTCAATTCAATCCTATCGTTTGGGTGCTGAAGTGTAGATTGTTAGCCCTCATGCGAGGGGAACGTGGGAGCTCCGAAGTGAGAGCCGGTATCCTCCCAGCCTAACCGCAGATTCAGTAACCAAGCATAGCATTAGTCAATGTTCTTTATGTCTTGACCAAAGGGTAAAGAATATGTATGCTCCTATTTGTCACAACACATGTAAAACTAATTCTAATTATAATTTCACTTAAATATCTTAACAAAGGAGAAAGATTCTTGCTAATATATATATTTGAACTTAACTTTAGTAGTATTAGTAATCTGTTAGTAGAACTAGTTTAGATATAAGAACTTTATTATCGATTACATATTAGCGACAGATTGGCAGATTCGATTTAGATGTAATTTTAACTTGGTTTATATATAATCATAGTCCGTAGACTTTAATATTTTTCCCTATAGGATCGATAACCAGAACTCCACTAGAGCTCTGTATTACTTGAGCGATACGTATACTTGCGTTTAAGGTAACTCTGCGATAAAAATATTATAATATTTTATTGTCACTAAAATTAAAATTACGTTCCGGATATAGTTTTTGGCACTGTTGCTGAGGATTTATATCTTCTAATAGTGGTGTCAAATTCTTACATATATAAGTATATATCTTAAAAATCGGCAGAGGGTTCAATGACTATTACAATTTATTTACTACATTTCCTCCTCTCTAATGTCTTCCTTTGATTGACGATGAACGAGAGCAGTTAGCAGGATGGACGATGTGGGAAGTCATCGGATGAATCTTCGGCCACCACTGACATTCTTCTTGACGGATTAACCAAACCCAGCTCAATTGACTGAGTATGATCATATTGCTCTTTCATCCTCCAATCATTAGTCAAATAAATCAAAAATATTACTAATAGCATTCATAATGTTCTATACCTCATTTTCTAACTTCTTTATCTTCTTCGATATCCATACTCCGGAACTTTCGAATAGTAAGGTGAATAGGTTGTGAGCTACCGATTAAATTTGAGCGGCAAGCTTTATCATGTCTCCTTCATCACCTAGTGCACGGTAGTCATAAAGATCGAGTGGGATCAATAGGTCTCCAGGGTAGAAGAACTTTTTCCAAACTCTCATAACGCGCTTTGTGATTGACTACATAACGAAATATGGTGGACGGGTGTCAGCCCATATTAGATCCATGCAATCGATCTGATACGGTTGTGTGATTTGATCACATATCCATGGCCTTCCGGTTGCTTGTCTGAAATTTCGAATAGCACTATCCTTCGTTACCTTACTTATCTTCGCCGTAAGAATTAATTTTGCTGAAATAAATTAACAATGCCCTTTGATACGGGTTCGAGGATGAAGAAGACAGGCGATATATCCATTATCCCTTACTTCCCGTTCTTCGTTCTCATCGAATCAAATAACGATAGATGTCGTTCATGTCATTGCTCTTCGCATTGAAATTTGCATAATGACAAATAGGTACACTTTCAATCATGAAGAGATCATTTATCTTTGCAGGAGTGAATGGTACATACCTTCCTCACACAAAATCACATCCTTTGTTGATGCCGCAGTTGCATAAAATTACAGTACAGCGGAACAACCCTTTGCGGTGGTAGTGTAGCATAACACTTCCCAACGTCTTTTCTTCACTATATCTTCAACTCTTGTAGTAGGACTCTCCAAACCTTGATTCACAAATTCTCTTTTCTTGATAATTCTTCTCTTCATCATCACTTTATGGAATAGACGTTGCGCCTCAAAACTAACGAACTTCCTTCGATTGTAGATGTGAGATCTAGGGAAGTTCAATTGAGTGGGATACCATGGGATGCAAATTAAGAAAAGGGAGTTTTCATTTCTGCGGTGGTTATGGATTTAAAATGGAGTTTTGGGAGTCAGGAAAGAAAATCCCGCTCAAAAAACCACCAAAAACCACATTTTAAAACGTAAAAACCGTCACCTAGAAATTGGGTGCTGGCGGCGCTTGATGGGGGCGCGGCCGATTGTCAAACCGAAAGTCCATTTTGTTATAAAAGAATAGGGCGCTGGCGGTGCCCATTCTGGCGTCGGCGATGCTAGTGGTAAAAATTTTCACCGAGCTTCGTTTAACTCGAAATATTTCATTTTCACAATACAATCCAATATATTTTTAATTTTTAACTTATTTGGGGGTAATTAGGATTCTTTAATATTAAACTAAAAGTACAAATAACAATAAGCAAGCAAACTCAACATACAAATACACATATGGGTTGCCTCCCACAAAACGCTTGGATTAACGTCATCAGCCCGACAAACCATTAGGTTAACTAGGATGACTTAGCAATAAAACCTCTTTGAAATCGAGTTAAGACCCTCCAAATTAAAGTTTTAAATGATGCAATTAACCTTGAAAATATTTCAGAGTTTTAGGATCCTCAATATCAACGACTCAGAAAAATGAAGCTTTTACTACGGTAAAAGGTCTATCCATACGGACTTAAGTTTTCACGAAAATAATTTCAATCTCGTATTATATAATAAAACTCTTTTTGTCCGGTTAAAATCGTTTTTTCTATATCTTACGATCATACCACAATTTCATTTTCTCTTTATAAATCCTGTCGTTATGATATGATTCATTTAAAATTTCCTTCTAACTCATTTAATTGCATAAATCTTTTTTCTCTGCATTTCTCAAATTAAGTTATCCTTAATTGCCCAATATGTATGCTCCAGTTTAACGGCAAATAGCAAGTTGCACCAAACACTAATCATAAGGAGACATTCCGATAAGGGTCTTAGCGATCTTATAAGCCTATAAATACTTGATTATCTAATCTAGTAAACCAATCTAATTTATGAATATTCACTATTTTCTCGAAAATTCTTTTAATTTCTTGATTCAATACTTAGTTAATCCAACGAATGCAGGGATGGTATGCACTAGGGATTCTATGAATAATGTTATATTTTCCGGGTTAATCTCTTAATTTGATTGTTTACCGAAATGGGATCCGGCATCAATTATAATCACTCTCGGCATTCCATATATTGTAAATATGTTTTTCTTTTAAAAATTTAGAAACACTCAGTATCCACATCTTGGTAAAAACGCGGCTCCAATCCATTTCGAAACATAATCGACGAGTGACGATATGTATAACAAATTTCGAATGAATTTGCAAATGGTCCCATAAAATCTAATCCCCAACATTACATAAAAATTTGACTTCAAAATTGTAATTCAAAAAAGGCATTTTGTTTCTTCTAGAAATATTACCTACTCTTTGACATCGATCACAAAAATTAACATATTTATAAACATTACGAAAAGAGTGGACGTCAGATTATGGAAATCTTATAGGCTTGTTTATCGAAACACGAAATGACCTTAAAATTGAATGTGACGTACGAATGATTGGATTAATTCTTCATGTGGCACACATCTTCCAATAATCGAGATCACTTTGCTGTTTAAATGGGAGCTCGTCAAAAAAAAAAATGTTATCATATTTAAAATTTTTTGTTGTTGCCTTGTTAAATACGATGGTATAATATCACTTACAATTTAATTCACAATATCAGCATACCAAGGCAAATTCTTTTCCATAAGAATATACAATTATTCATCGGGGAAAAGTTGCAACTTCCTTCTCAATTCAGAAAATCTATCCTATTCTATTCTTGACAAATGATCAGCAATTTGATTATCAGATCCTTTCACATCGAAAACATCTCGAAATCGGAAATTCTTGCGAAAGGAGTATCCATCTAATTAATCTAGGTTTAGCATCCTTCTTATGCATTAAATACTTGATAGCTGAATGATCAATATGCACTAAACTTTTAGTTCTAATTAAATAAGGTCTAAACTTATCGAAAGCGAATACTATAGCTAATAACTCTATTTCAGTAGTGGTATACTTAATTTAAGCATCATTAAGAGTTTCTTAGCATAGTAAATAATTTTGAAAGTTTTATCATACCTTTGCCCTAACGCAACTCCAATAGCATAATCAACAGCACCACGCATTAATTCAAAGGGTTTCTCCCAATCGGGTGAAAGCAGTTATAGGAGCGATGATTAATTTTCTTTAAGTAATTCGAAAGCACACGAACATTCATCATTAAAATCAAACTTCCTATCATTTTCTAGAAGTTGGCACAAAGGTTTAGTAATTTTGAAAAATATTTAATATAACGCTTGTAGAAATCTAGCATGTCCTAAGAAACTCCGCACCTCTCTCACGGTAGTGGGTGGTGGTAATCTCTCCAAATCACTCGAATTTTAGGGGGTCGACCTCCATACCATATTTGAGAAATTTTATGCCCAATCACTATTAACTGTGACCATAAATTGACACTTTTCCCAGGTTCAGAACTAAATTTATTTTCTCACAGAGTTCCAAAACTTTTGCCAAAGTTTTCCAAACAAATATCAAATGGAAGTTTAAAACACGGAAAAATGTTGTGAAAACACATTCCATTTATTATACTACTAAAGATGAACATCATACATCTTTGAAAAGTTGTAGGTGCGTTACACGATCAAGGTATTCTTCGAAAAGCAAATGTTCTATAGGGGCTAGTAAATGTTGTATTTTCTTGATCCTCGGGAACAACTCAGTGATGATGATAACCGGTATATCCATCAAACGATATTCGCAGGTCAGCTGATGCATCCCCACGACATTTGATCGAGAAAAAGGTAGAGGAAGTGATCTTTTCGGGTGGCAGCATTTAGTTTTCTTTAATTAATACAAATTCACCATCCATTAACTTGTCTAGTAGATAAAATTTCATTCCCACTGTACCATCCTTCCACGATCCTGCGCCTTTCTTCGGTACACGATAAATTGGACTTGCAAAGAACTATACGAAATAGGATAAATAGTTCCAGCATCAAGCCATTTTAAAATCTCCTTCTTAACTACTTCTTTAATTATAGGATTTAATTTCCTTTGCAGATCAATTTTAGGTTTATGTTCTTTATTTAATAAAATTCTATGCATACAAATCGGTGATTATTTGATATGCACGCAAAAGAATCCATCCAAAAGCTCTTTTGTATCTTTTAAAGATTTCCAATAATTTTTGTTCTTGATATTCAGTTAATTCCGAAGATACAATAAGCTGGTAAGGTAGATGATTCTCCTAAGAACATATACTTTAAATGTTTAGGGAGAATTTTCATCTGGTTCGAGGAGGTTTGCTTATTAGATGAAATTAAACTTTTATCTCCACCTTCAGTGGTATCTAGCATTTCAAATTTCTTAGATATACTCCAAGTCTTATTCTTCTCATTATACGAATACATTTTTTATTTCAGGTTTCATCTTGATTATATTTTCATACTCACTTTCTTTTAAAAATTTCTTTAAAATAATCATTTCTCGATTATTCACATACTTCCATCCTAAAACATTCATTATCTTTTTGCAATGCAGGTATACTTCATAGACTTCAAAATATTAAAGGTCACCTCTTGATCATTAACTCTACTTAGTTAATTCCCTTTTTGAACATCGGTACATTCTTCTGTAGCTTGGAATGGTCTTCCTAAAATAATTGGAATATCTTTATCTTTAACTGTATCAAGCCACATTAAAATCTACAAGAAAGATAAATTTATCCACTTTTACTAACACATCTTCTACCACTCCTTAGGACTAGTAATAGAACGATTAGCTAATTGAAGGATTACGGATGTGGGAGAAATTTCTCCAATTCCCCGTCTTTTGAAAGTTGATAGAGCATAAGATTAATGCAGCTCCCGGATCATAAGGCTCTTCCAAAAACATTTCACCTATAGCACACGGGATAGTGGAAACTACCGGGATCTTTAAGTTTTTCGCCGGGGGCTTTCGGAATTGATGCGCTACACTCTCCGCTAAGGTCTGTGATCCTGGATTCGTGAACTTTCTCTTCTTTTTAAGAATATCCTTCATAAATTTCGCATAATCGGGCATACATTCTAATGCTTGACAAAAAGGTATATTTATTGTTAACTTCTTAAGGATTTCTAAAAATTTTCCAAATCTATTATCCTTATTCTTCTGCTTCAATCTTTGAGGGAATGGAGGAGGTGGTTTCTCAACCCGGTAATCTTCATTGGTTCGAGGATATTCTAGTCTGGATAAATCTTGTTTGAACCTTTTTCAATATTCACTTTCTCTTCTCTTCTTCTTTGCTACACGTTCTAGTTTTTTAATTCTTTTCCACTCCTTAATTGAATAGCCTTAAGTTGCTCCTTGTTTTGATCTTTTGGATTGATGTCCACAATGTTAGGATGCGTTCCGGAAAGTCCCCCAGTATTAAGCGTAGTGAAAATATGTCTCATTTGACTTTCAATATTTTTTATTCCAACACCTTGAACTTGTAATTGGTTACCCATATTCAAAATCATTTCATCTCTAGACAACTTCTTATCTTTAAACTGTGGGTTATTATTAAATCCAGGAGGATAAGATTGTTTAAAGTTAGTATTCCTTGGTTGGTTGAGTTTCCATTTGGGTTTATAGAATTATGTCCCCATTGTGGATTCACATTAGCATTATTATTATTCCCGATTGAAATTTGGGTGATTCTTCCAACCGAGTTATAATAATTGAATAAGGATTATTAGGTCTATTAATCGCGTTCGAAGTTTCACAGGTGTTTGAGATTCGATTATACGCAAATGAATTTTCCTCACAACAACGGGGGGTGGTTGAGAATAATTCATTCCATATTGATACATTTTCTTAGAAAGTGCTGTTATTGAGAGAAATTTTTCATAGTCATCATGTCGAGAATCATGAACAGCTACTCTTTTAGGATTTTACCGTTCGAGAGGGCCATTGAAAATTATTAGTAGCCATCTTTTCAGCAATTAATAGATATGCTTCATCAAAAGGTTTTGACATTAACGATCAACCGGCATCGGCATCGATAATTGATCTTAATGATCCCACTAATCCGTTATAAAAAAGTTTGAATTATTAAACAATTTGGCAAAGCATGATGTGGACACTTTCTAAGAACATCTTTCAACCTGTTCAAGCTTCGTATATTGACTCTCCTTGGGCCCGGCCAAAAGATGTGAAATCATTTCTTAATTTACTTGATTTTCGATGGAGGAAATATTCCCGATAGAAACTTTTAAGAAACTTCTTCCCAAGTTCAAATAGATCCAGGTGCTAATGATTTTAACCATGCCTTAGCCTTATCCCTTAAGAAAAAAGGAAAAAGTCTAAGTCTGACATCATCACTCGACACTCCGTCATACTTAAAAGTAGCAAACAGTTCTAAAAAAAACTAGCGAGATGTAAATTTGGGTCTTCATTGAGTGTTCCTCCGAATTGATTAATTTGTACCATTTGGATAATAGCGAGGTTTAAGTCCGAACGAATTAGCAGCAACATCGGGATTTTGAAATAATTTATACGAATTTCATGTTGTTGGGTTAGCATAATCTCTTAAAGGTCTTGGAAAATTTCCAACATTAATATTCAGATTCCCTTGATTATTCTCCATTTCACAGTAATTTTCAGGTTATTTTTGTTGTTTTCTAATTTTTCTAATAGTACACTTTGGAGCTCCCACTCACCCTTCACCCGAAGGCTAACCATAAGCTTTAGTTACCAATCTCCTGAAGAGACCAAATTGGGGATCCCATTTTGTCACCACGAAACCTCTAATTTGAAGTCCATCAAAAGTCATTTCCCTATTTATTTGCACTTAATCCCTATGAACTACGCAATTCATTCACGGACATTTAAATGGTTTCTTCATTCTTGTTGTAGAACAGTCAATTCTTTTGGAATTAATGTTCCTAAACATATTTTAACAATTCAATTGGCCGGATTGAAAAGTAAATTAAGTTCCAAATTAAAGTAACATCACAACTTTTATAACACTTCAAGGGCACATCATTTCCACATCACCACATCATAATTACTTCATGCGAAGAAAGGCGAAGCAAAGGTACTCACTAACCATGGAGAAGATATAAAAACACATGGATTTTATATATAAAGAAGAGTCATAGAAACTACAATAGTAAGTACAACTTATCTCTTTCTCTTCACCAAAACGAGTCCTTGAAAGTCCCTTGATTCCTTTTCTCTTTCTTGCAACACTTGATTCTCTCCTTGGAACAAAGATGAAGAAGCAATCTCTCACTTTACTCCCTCTTCTCCCCTCCTTAGAGAAGAATCTCTCTTAAAATCACTAACTCTAACTCTCTCTCACACTTTCCTCACCCTCTCTACAGCAATTCTCTTCTCTTCCTCCACTCCATTTTCATCTTGGACACTTAATTTAATGTTAGGAATGAATTCCCCAAGAGTTTCTTCAAGCACCTCTTCAAAAATCTGTCAAAACTTTTGATTTAAAAAGTGAACCGCCGCCTCCCGGGCGCCGGCGGCACCGATAGTGGCGCCGTCGGTGCCCTATCATGCCAATTAGTTCTGGAGTCTCTGGAATAGAGCGCCGGCAGCGCCAGGGCTATTTTCCTCCAAATTACTCCATTTTGCTCCATTTTGCTCCAAATTTGTTCCTTTTTGCATCTCTTCGCTCCAATCATTCATAATCATCATACCTGCAACAAATCATGAAAAATACCTTTCTTTAAAGTGCAATATCACCAAAAATAGGTAAAAACATATAGCTAAAAGAGTATATATTTTTGGTGCATCATGTGCAAATGTTCAAGAATTATATCTACAAAGTCTTAGAGATTTTAATGCAGATTTCCATGTTGAATCAGCTACAAAGTCTGCATCGGTTTATCGATAAGTAAGGTGTATCATTTTCATCTCTGGTGTACGGTAGTCGTAAAGATTGGTTGGATCAATAGGTCTCATTGGAAGAATAACCTTTTCCCATCTTTCATATGGAACCTGTGTTGACTACATAACCCGAATATGGTGGATAGTTGTCCAGTATATTTAGATCCATGCACAATTAATCGAAGTACTGATTTCACAATAAGATTACCAATGTCAACCCGGCCTTCCGGTTGAATGCGAGAAATTCAAAATGGCACTTTCACTTGGTCACACTTGCTTATCTTTAATGTCGGAAGTAATTTTGCCAAAATGGTAAGCACCCTTTAACCGATGTTTGGATTGAGAGATGCAGATGGGAAACTAATATATCCATTCTCTCTAACTTCTCATTCTCATTCTCATCCGTTAAATATCGATACACATCATTCATATTATCCTTCGTGACATTAAAATTAGAATAATGACAGATAGGAATATTTTCAATCATGAAGAGATCGTTGATTCGTGTAGGAGTGAATTGTACGAATCTACCATGCACAAATACAAACCCTTGTTTGATCCCATTAAGATTCACATAAAATTCTTTCATGAAAGGAACAACAACGGCGGCCGTAGTGAAACAAAGGACTTCCCAACGTCTCTCCTTAATAATTTCTCCAGTTCTAGTTGTAGGATTATCCATACCTCGATTTATGAAGCCCCTTTCTTTTATAATCCGACTTTTCATCATCACTTTGTTGGATAAATGCTACGCTTCAAAACTTATGAACTTCCTTTTATTGCAAATGTGAGATCGAGAGGTTTCAATGGCATAGGAATCCATAGAAGCTGAATTGGTATTGGTAGTTTTCGTTTTTCTGAAGTTAAGAAGTCAAAAATGGTGTTTGGAGAGTTATAAGGATAAAGATCCCGCCGAAATGCGCCAAAAACTCGTGTTGCAGAAACTTAAAAACCATCGAACGGTGGGTGCCGGCGGTGCTCGATGGGGATTACGGCGTCGCTCAAACAGATAAGTTTAGTATGGTATAAACGATAGGGCTCCGGCGGCGTCCATTTTGGCTCCGGCGGTGCCAGTGGTCAAAAACTTTCCCGCGAACTTCATTTGATCCGAAATATTCCCGATATCTCGATTGAATCCATCATTTATCAATTTTTTAAATATTTAGGAGTATAAATTAGGATTCAAAAATAGTTATAAAAAAAGCATAACTACGACGAACTGACAAACACACCACAAAGATACATATGGGTTGCGCAAATGCGTAACAGTTTAACGGTATACGACGAACAAACCATTCGATTAATCAGATGAGTCGGCATTAAAACCTCTTTGAAATCGGGTTGGAACCCATCAAAGTTAGGCTTTAATGGATGCCCATTAACCTTGAAATATTTCCGGTATTAGGATCTTTAATATCAACAATAAAGATTGAACTTTACTACGCAAAGGTCTGGCCCTTTAGACTCGAGCTTTCCAGGAAATAACTTCAATCTTGTGTTGTATAATAAAACTTTTTGTCCAAATTCCAAGTTCTTTTTCAATATTTTATGATCATGCCATAATTTCATTTTCTCTTTATAAATCCTATCATTGTGATAAGATGCATTTCTAATCTCTTCCAACTCATTTAATTGCATAAATCTTTTTCTCCAACATTTTCAAATTAAAATTTAACTCTTTTATCATGATATGCTTTATGCTCTAATTCAAGCTTGGTAAATGGCAAGTCTTACCAAACACTAGACTATAAGGAGACATTCCAATAGGAGTATTAAAAGCAGTTCTATAAGCCCATAAAGCAATATCTAATCGAGCAAACAAATCTAATTTATGATTATCCACAAGTTTCTCCAAAATTCTTTTAATTTAACGATTAGATACTTTTGCTAAACTACTAGTCTTGGGATGATAAGCAGTAGAGATTCTATGAATAATATTTTACTTCTCACTTAATCTCTTAATTTGATTATTCTTTGAAATGGGATCCACCATCAGTTATGATCACTCTCAGAATTTCATATCTTGTAAATGTATTTTCCTTTAAAAATTTTGAAACACTCCGAGTATCACATCTTGGTAAAGCAGAGTTTCAATCCATTTCAAGACATAATCAATAGCAACCAATATATATAGATTTCCAAATGAAGGAGTAAATGGTCCCATGAAATCTAATCCCCATACATGGAAAATTTTAAATTACAAATTATAATTTAGAGGCATTTCATTTCTTTTAGATATATTACCTACTCTCTGACATCGATCACATGATTTAATATATTTATAAACATCTCTAAATAGAGTAGGCCAATAAAATCCATATTGTAAAATCTTAAAAGCAGTTTTATCAACACCAAAATGACCTCCAAATTCAAAATCATGAAATTGTTGAATAATCAAATTTGTTTCTTCTTGTGGCACACATTTCCTAATAATCTGATCCTTACACTGTTTATATAAATAGGGCTCATCCCAAAAATAGAATTTTGCATCATATTTAAATATCTTTTGTTGTTTCCTTGTTAAATCAGGTGGTACAATATCACTTACAATATAATTCACAATATCAGCATACCAAGGCAAATTTTTTTCCATAATAGTATAAAGTTGCTCATCAGAGAAAGTTTCTATAACTTCTCTTACAAATTCGAATAATTTGTTTTACATTACCGGACAAATGGTCGGCTATTTGGTTATCAGTTCCCTTCTTATCAACTATCATAAAATCATATTCTTGCAGAAAAAGTATCCATCAAATGAGTCTAGGTTTTGCATCCTTCTTTTGCATTAAATATTTGATAGCCGAATGTTCTATATGCACAATACTTTTAGTTCCAATTAATTAAGGTCTAAATTTTCCAAAAGCAAATACAATAGCTAATAATTCTCTTTCTGTTGTAGTATAATTAATTTGAGTCTCATTAAGAGTTTGTAGCATAGTAAATAACTTTGAATACTTTATCATACCTTTGCCCCAATGCTACTCTGATTGCTTAATCACTAGCATCACACATCCGTTCAAATGGTTTCTCCCAATAAGGTGAAAATATTATAGGTGCAGTGATTAAATTTTCTTTTAATAATTCGAAAGCTCTTAAGCATTCATCATTAAAATTAAACTTTCTATCATTTTTTAAAAGTTGGCACAAAGGTTTAGTAATTTTATAAAAATCTTTAATATATCGCGTATAAAATCCAGCGTGTCACAGAAACTCCTCACCTCTCTCAGAGTAGTGGGTGACGAAAATCTCTCAATCACTCTAATTTTAGTTGGATCGATCTCCATACCATGTTCAGAAATTTTATGCCCAAGCACAAATCCTCTTGCAACCATAAATTGACATTTCTCCCAATTCAGAACTAGATTTATTTTCTCACAAAGCTCCAAAAATTTTGCTAAGTTTTCCAAATAAATTTTAAATGAAGTCTCGAATACTGAGAAATGATCCATAAAAACTTCTATTCCATTATCTATCATACTACTGAAGATAGATATCATACATCTTTGAAATGTTACAGGTGTATTACACAGTTCAAAAGTCATTCTTCGAAAAACAAAGGTTCCGTAAGGGCTAGTAAATGTTGTCTTTTATTGATCCTCAGGAGTAATAGGTATTTGGTGGTAAACAGTATATCCATCCAGAAAACAGTAGTACTTGTGTCCAGCAAGTTTATCTAGCATTTGTTCTAGAAAAGGTAGAGGAAAGTGATCTTTTCTGGTGGCGGCATTTAATTTCCTATAGTCAATACAAATTCTCCATCCATTAATTTGTCTTGTGGTTATAATTTCATTACATTGATTTACTTCAACAGTGACTCCTCCCTTTTTAGTTACACAATGTATTGGACTTACCCAAGCACTATCCAAAATAGGATAAATAATTCCAGCATCCTGCAATTTTAAAATCTCTTTCTTAACTACTTCTTTCATTATAGGATTCAATCTTCTTTGTGAATCAACTCTTGGTTTATGTTCTTCATCTAAAAAAAATTACGTACATACAAATCGAAGGACTAACTCCTTTAATATACGCAAAGTCCATCCAAATGCTTTCTTGTATCTTTTAAAGTTTCCAACAGTTTTTGTTCTTGATAATCATTTAACTCTAAAGATACTATAACTAGCAAGGTTGAAGATTCTCCTAAAAACGTATACTTTAAATGATTGAGAGAATTTTTGATCTCTAGTTCGGGAGGGTTTTATAATAGATGGAATTAAGCTTTTATTTCCACCTTCCATAGTGTCTAATATTTTGAATCTCTCCTGAACATACTCAAATCTTCATTCTTCTCATTATCTGAACTTTCAACATCTTTAATTTCTTCTTCATATATTTTTTTTATATTCTTCTTCTTTTTCAGATATTTTATTGAAATGATCGTTTCTCAGATAATCATAGACCTCCATCCTAAAACGTTCATTATCTTTTTCCATTGAGGGATATTTCAAAGATTTTAAAATATTAAAAGTCACCTCTTGATCATTAACTCTCATAGTTAATTCTAACACTGAACATCAATTACCGCTCTTCCGGTAGCAAGAATGGTCTTCCCAAAATGATTGGAATTTCTTTATCTTCCTCCATATCAAGTACAATAAAATCCATAGGAAAGATAAATTTATCCACTTTCACTAACACATATTCCACCACTCCTTTAGGAGAAGGAATGGAACAATTAGCCAACTAAAGAGTCATAGATGTAGGAAAAATTTCTCCTATTCCCAACCTTTTGAAAGTTGATAAAGGCAAAAGATTAATACTCGCTCCTAAATCACATAAAGCCTTTCTGAAAAAATTTTCACCTATAGCACACGAAATAGTGAAACTATCAGGATCTTTAAGTTTTTCAGGAAGCTTCTTCGAATTATTGCTACACTCTCACTTCAGTGCCAACATTTTCATGATACGTAAACTTTCTTTCTTTCTAAAATATCCTTCATAAACTTGGAATAGTTAGGCATCTATTCTAATGCTTCAACATAAAAGAATATTTATCGTTAATTTCTTAAGAATTTCCAAAATTTTCAAATACGGTATACCTATTTTGTTTCTTCGTGTTTGAGGAAATGAAGGTGGTGGTTTTTCAACGGTTATCAACTGGCTGGCTCAAGAGGATAATCTAAGTCTGGATAAATCTTGTTTGAACCTTTTTCAATTTCCACCTTCTCCTTTTCTATTTCAACTTAACTTTTTGCCTCTAGTTTCTAATTTTTCCACTCCTTAATTGAATAGCCTTAAGTTGTTTCTTGTTTTGATCTTTTGGATTGATCTCAGCATTGCTTGGAAGTGTTAGGAAAGGTTTATTATTAAGTGTAGTGAAAATATGTCGTATTTGATTTTGATATTTTTCATAGTAACACCTTGAGCATGTAATTGATTTCCCAAATCATTTCTTCGATGAGACGACTTCTTATCCTTAAATTGTGAGTTCTTATTAAATCCGGGGGGATAAGATAGTCTAAAATTAGTATTTCCTTAATTGTTTGAATTTCCAATTGGATTCATGGAATTGTTAGCTCATCAACCTAAAAAATAACTACATTTATGCCTTATTTATTATTCAATTCTTAAGGATATTATGCTTTAATGAAAGGTATTTTCTTTTTTTGGATGTAGAGAATTAAAAAATGTCCAAGGAAGAAAAAGATGGAAAAAGGAGCAAAAAGGAGATAAAAAGGAGCTTATGGAGCAAAATTTTGGAATTATTAGCCTGGCGGCTAGGCACCAGAATCCGACACCTAAGCGCCAGTTTGATACAGACGTAGACAAGATTTTTGACGACTTTAGGTAGTTATTTTGACGGTTTTAAGTGGTTATTGGAGCTTCTAGAAGACTAGAAGTTACTCCTAATATATAGGACCGTGATACAATGTATTTGGACATAAGGAAAGGGTTTAGATCGCGAAGAGGTGCGATCGAAGTGAAGAAGGTTCGAAAGACTGTGGTCACGAGTCCGGTGCCTAGCCGCCGAGGATCCGCGCTGGCGCGGCCAGGTTACCTTCTAGAATGCATTAAATTTGGATGAATTTTGAAGAGGTGCCTTAAGCAACGCCTGGTCAAATTCAGAGCTCTATAAATAGGAGCCCATTCTATAGAAAAATGTACACCCCTCCCCCAATCTTAGTACCTAATACCTCTTTTTAGTATCTTCTCTCCCCTTTTAGTTTTACTTAGTCTTAATTACTTAGGGTGCCACTTTATTTTGTATCTAGTGAGTTTATTTTGAGTATTTATTGTGTGTTATTAACTTGTTGGAGTCTTTCATCATTGCTTTGGAGTCGGTAGAAGTCGGCGGATCCACTTGAAGGAACACTTCGGATACGTATTTGTACTTTGGTTCAAAGTTTTATAATATGTTTTATTGTGTTATTTCGTGTGTTACGAGTAGTTATTTATCTTTCTCCTTTCAACTATGAAAAGATAATAAATTAATTAATTTTGTAGGAGAATTAAATTTAAAATATTTTAAAACATTGTGATGATATTAATACACGATCTTGGATTTACCTTTTAAATTGGCCATTTAAATTGTTAAAACACATTGAAGAATTTTGAGACCTATTCGGAGATAAATTCTTAACTAGAAGATATCACATGAATCCTTAGGTAATCGCAGGCTATACGCGGATTATTTAAGGCGAAGTGAAAATAAATAGGAAGATATTATTTATTGGGAGTAAAATTAATTAGTTTTTAAAGTGACGAGACTAAATTAATAATTTGGTCTATAGAAAAGGAACGGGTCAACGGTAGGGCCGACCATAGCCACCCTTGGACATCTAGTAGTGTGAGCCTAGATTAACCCATTCTACTAATAAATCATCATGAACATTTGTATAGATTAGCCAATGTTCTTTGCACCTAGACCAAGCGCAAAGAATAGGAATGCTTCTGACGGCACAATGCCTTAATCTAAATTCCCTATGAAAGATAATTATTCTATAAATCTTGGATTAGTTGAAAAGGAGTAAGTCCTTTTTATACATGTATTGAATTTTAATTATTGCTTACTTTACTTTTATGTAACTACTTTGCTTACTTGCTTATAGTAAAAATTGTTAGTAAATTAAATTTGAATATATATATATATATATATATATATATATATATATATATATATATATATATATATATATATATATATATATATATATATATATATATAAGTATATATAAATTGCATTTAATTTGAATATCTTTAAAATATTTCTTATATTTCTCACTTTTTATAAATTCTTGTCTGCAGTAGGATCGATAACTTGGGGATCCCACTAAAGCCTGTGTGCGGAACGATACGTATACTTGCGTTTAAAATTGTAACTTTTTACAATAGTTATTATAAAATCTAAATATAAGTTAATAAAGTAAACCTTGCACATCAATTTTTTGAAGCCATTTGCCAGGAATTAAATATTCTAAAAAGTGGTGTCAAATTCTTGTTTTTTAAAGCATTTATAAAGTCGCATCGCATCAAGTTTTGGGCATCCGTTGTCAGGGATAGTATAAAAAATATATTTAGATATATAAAGTAAAAAGAAAGATAAGAAAAATAAAAATATATATATAACATAAAAATAACAAAAAAATAAAAATATTTTTTAAATTTTATGCGTAGTTCTGGATCTGGAGGATTACTACCTTTTGATTATGAATTAGAAAGAACAATTAAAAGAATTTAAAAAGGAAAACAAATTTCAAAAATCAAGAAATGTCTAACTTACATAACAATAATCAAAATCCAATCGAAATTAATGAACAAAATAATTATAAATCATTAAGGGAATAAACGGAAACCACTACGAGTGATGAGCTTTCATGTTAGTATTCGGAAATCTGGTGTCCTTTCTTAATTGTTGAGCTTAAACCTTCTATTATTCAATGGTTCAAAATAGTCGATTTGGAGGAACACCTAATGAGGATCCAAATTTACATCTTGCTAGTTTTTAGAAACTTTGAGCTACCTTTAAATATAATAAAGTTTCTGATGATGCTATTAGGCTTATCTTTTATTTCCTTTTTCTTTAAAAGATAAAGCAAAGATGTGGCTTAATTCATTAGCAATTTGTTCTATTAAAACATGGGCATATATGGAACAAAAATTCCTTACTAAATATTTTGCTCCTTCTAAAACTGCTAAATTGTGAAATGAAATTACTTTATTTACACAATTTGATGGAGAAACAATTTATGAAGCTTGGGAATGATTTAAAGAACTATTAAGAAAATGTCCTCATCATGCTTTACCAAATTGGTTAATTATTAAAACATTTTATAATGGACTTATTGGATCACTTAGATCTATTATTGATCTTCCAACTGTAGGTGGTTCTTTAATGGCTAAGATAATATTTTGAAGAAGCCTACACTTTAATTGAAGAAATGGCTAATTATAATTTTCAATGACCTTCTAAAAGGGTTAATCCTAAAAGAATGGCCGGTATTCAAGATAATGAAGCCTTTCTATTTTAGCTTCTGATGAGTGCGATATCTAAAAAATTAGATAATGTTGCTATTAATATATCGCATGTAAGTAATGATAATTCTACAAATGCTGATGATTCTCAAACAATGGAAACTTTGCAAGCTATTACTAGTAAAACTAATAACCCTTATTCAAATTATTATAATCCTGGTTAGGAAAATCATCCTAAATTTAATTGGAATAATGAACATCGAAGTTAATCCAAATTGGAACAATCAAGGAAATTCGAACTATGAACCAACTTATCCTCTGGTTATAACAATCAGCAGAAAAATTGTACGTAGAAGAATTGATCTTACCTTTAAGCAATCAGCTACAAAGTTAAAAACAACATAACTATTCATATTGAGAATCGAGATGGGCCAAATCGCCCGATTTCATTAATTACATACCTTAAGGAACACTACCTAGCAATGTCGAAATTAATCTTAAAGAATCTGGAAAAGAACATGAACAAGCAAAAGCTGTACAACTTAGAAGTGGAAAGGAATTAAAAGAGAAAACACAGAATGAGATTGAAAAAGAGAAAGAAGTTGAGGAGATTGAAAAACCTAAAGACACCCTTTGTCCAAGTAAAGATCAGACTATTGTACCAATTGAAGTGGAAGTTGAAAGACCACCACCACCTTTTCCTCAAAGACTTAAACAGCAGAAGCTTGACCATCAATTTTCTAAGTTCTTTGAAATTTTAAGAAACTTACCATCAGATTTCCTTTTGCTAAAGCTTTAGACAAATGCCAAGCTATGCAAAATTTATGAGATATTTCGATTAAGAAGAGAAAATTTGAAGCTTATGAAGCTGTTGCATTAAGTGAAGAATGTAGTGCAATAATTTAGAAGAAATTACCTCGAAATTTAAAGATCACGAAAGTTTCGCTATACGAAGGCTGTGTTATTGAAGAAAAATTTTGTGGAAAAGCCTTATGTGATTTAGGAGCTAGTATTAATCTCATGCCATTTTCAATCTTTCGAAAGGTTAGCTTTAGGAGAGATTTCTCCTACCACTTTGTAACCCTTCGGTTAGTAATCGATCGATCACTTATCCTAAAGGAGTTATAGAGGATGTTCTTGTTAAGGTAAATAAATTTATCTTCCCTGTGGATTTCATTGTTCTAGATATGGAAGAATATAAGTAATACCTATCATTGTAGGAGACCTTTTCTAACTGCGAGGACGAGCTATGATTGATGTGCAAAAAGAAGAATTAACGATGAGAGTTAATGATCAATAGATAACACTCGATATTACGAAATCGGTAGCGTATCTGATAAAGAAAAATCTTTATCAGATGGATATTTTTTAATATATAATTGAAAAACATTATCGAAAAATGTAAGGTCATTTCGATGATAAAGATAGAGAATTTATGTTATATAATGAGTCATTAAATGAAGAAAATTTATACGAAGAAACTCGTTATATTCGCCAGAAAACTAGGAAATTTTAGACACGAAGCTAAAAATGATATAATTTTACCCTAAATTGAAAAAGCCCCTGAACTAGAATTAAAAATATTTACACAATACATTTTAAAGTATGCATTTCTTGAAATTTATTAACTTTACATTTATAATTATATCTTCAGAATTAAGCAAAGATCAAGAAGAGAAATTAATAGGAGTTCGAAGAATTATAAGAAAGCTTTTGGTTGAATTTTATTGGAGATATAAATTGAATAAGTCCTTTAATTTGTATGCATAACATTTAATGGAAAGAAAATTGTAAACCCACTATTGAACATCAAGAAAGATTAAATAAAATTATGAAAGAGGTTGTCAAGAAAGAGATTTCGAAAAGGTTAAGAATCTTTTGTAATTATTTATCTATTTCGGATAGCACGATGGGTGAGTCCTATTCATTGTGTTCGAAAGAAAGGAGAAGTAACTGTCATTGTTAATGAAAAAAATGAATTAATCCTAACAAGTAAAGTTACTGGATGGCGAATTTGCATTGACTATCGAAAATTAAGCAACGCCACTAGAAAGGATCATTTTCCTTTAGCTTTCTTGGATCGAATCTTTGGATAAACTATTGGACACTCATATTTGTTTGGATAGATATTACGGTTATCATCAATTACCCATTATCACACGAGGATCAAGAAAAGGCAACATATCTTAGTCATATGAAACATTTGTCTTTAGAAGAATGTCTTTCGGTTTATGCAATGCACTTGCAAATTTTCAAAGATGTATGTTGTCAATATTGTGTGATTTGATTATTAAAGGAATTGAAGTATTTATGGATGATTTTTCAGTTTTTGGAACTTCTTTTGAATCTTGCTTGGAAAATATGACAAAAGTTTTGATGAGATGTGAAGAAACAAATTTAGTTCTAAAGTTTGGGAAACATGTCAATTTATGGTCACAGAAGGAATTGTACTTGGACATAAAGTATCACAAATAGGAATGGGAGTTGATCAGGCAAAAGTGAAAATTATTGCTGAACTGCAACCACCTACTACTGTTACTAATGTGAGAAGTAATCTGGGTCATCTTTGAATTTTATAGGAGATATATAAAGGATTTTTCTAAAATTGCTAAACCTCTTTGCCATTAATTGGAAAAAGAAGCTATATTTGAATTTAATGAAGATTGTCTGAATGCGTTTAATATTCTAAAAGAAAAATTAATCACTACACCTGTCATTTGTTACTTTTTGATTGGAATAAACCTTTTGAATTAATGTGTGATGCAATTGATTATGCAATCGAAGTACATATTAGGATAAAATACCATAAAATTTTAAAAGTTATATAATATGCTAGCAAAACTCTTCTTTTGAAACTCAAATAAATTACACTACTACTGAAAAAGAGCTTTTTAGCAATAGTATATGCCTTTGATAAATTTAGACCATATCTTCTTGGAACAAAATGTATCATACATGCGATCATTACACAATAAGTATTTAATGTCTAAAAAGGATGCTAAACCTAGATTGATCGGATAGGTTTTTACTCTTACAAGAATTTGATTTTTGAAATTGTGAACAAAAAGGCCGGCAACTAGATTAACTTGATCATTTATCAAGAATAAAAAATAATAATGAAAGATTTATGAAGAAAAGATAAATGAGAATTTCCCGGATGAGCAATTATATGTCATTCGAGGATTACAAATGCCTTGGTATGCGGATATAGTTAACTATTTGGTTAGCAATATTTTACCATATAGGTTGAATAGCAAATACATTAAGAAATTTAAGAATGATTGTAAATCATATATTTGAGAAGATTCTCATTTATTTAAAATAGGAAGAGATTCTGCGATTCAAATATGTGTACCTTATGAAGAAACATCTGCAATTATTCAAAAATGTCACGATTCTGAATTTGGAGAACACTTTGGAGTAGATAAAGCGCATTTAAAATTTTAAATTCTGGATTTTATTGGCCTACTTTATTTAAAGATGTTGGATATTATGTGAAAACTTATGATCGATGTCAAATATTCAGAAATATATCCAGAAAAGATGAAATGCCTCTAAACTTTATAATAGAAATAAAAACTTTCAATGTATGGGGTTTAGATTTTATGGGGCCTTTCGTACCATCATGTGGAAAGATTTATATTTTATTAAAAGTTGATTTTGTTTCAAAGTGGATCGAAGTTGTAGCTTTACCTAACTGTGATTCAAAAAAGTGTTTCAAAATTTTTAAAGAAGATGATTTTACAAGATTTGTAATGCTCATGATAATTATCACACATGGGGAAGTCATTTTAGAAATATAAGAGATTCGATCATTGCGGAAAAATTCAAAATTAAACATAGAATTGCGACTACTTATCGTCCTCGAGCAAGTGGAATGACTGAAGTATCAAACGGAGAATTAAAAGAATATTAGAAAAAATCATTAATCCTAAAAGAGTGACTCGGTTGATAGACTTGATTCTTTATGGGCTTATTGAACAGCTTATAAGACACATCGGAATGTCACCTTATTGGTTAATTTGTGGTAAACATTGTCACTTGCAGTGAACTTGAACATAAAGCTTATTAGGCGATAAAGGAGTTCGATTATAATTTGATCTGTGGGAAAAACGATTATTACAAGCTGACGAATGAAATGGAAGAGATAAGAAATGAGTCTTATGAAAATGCAGAATTTATAAGGAAAAGAATGAATAAATTGCATGACATAATGATTTAATGGAAAAAATTCGGTAGACTTTGGACAAGAAGTATTATTTAATGCTCGTTTAAAACTTTTTCTGGAAAATTAAAATCTAAATGGATGGGACCATTTATAATTGAGAAAGTATACCCTTATGGAGATGTAAATAGTAAATATCCCAATGGGGGAAAAGTATTTAAAGTTAACGGATTAAGACTGAAGCCTTTTATTGGAGAAATAAAATTAAATTACAAAGGCTTATGAGATGAGTACGATTAATTCGATTAATTAGGTCAGGTTGACGACGTTAAACCAAGCACTTTGTGGGAGGCAACTTACATATTTATTAGTGTGAGTCAAATTATTGTTGTAAGGTTATGCCTTGGTCTTGACTAAATTTGTATTTAACTTCGGAAATAGAAGACTAACAAGTGTTTGTATTGGCTTAAGCTAAACATTTTCTTGAAGTATATAAAATTTTGACTTGGACCACTCCATGTCAAATGTGAGTAAAAAGGAGATCAAGTTAACCTTCGTTTGTGATTTTTGTGATTTGAATTTTCGTAATTGTGTTTGTGTGTTGATCATACATATTTGTTAGACCTATTTTTATGACCGAAACTTGAAAAATTTGACGATAAGCAAATCAGAGTCGATCGAGGTTCCGGCGCCTAGGCGCCAAAAGTTGACGCCTAAGCGCTAGAATGGCCCGTGTATCGATGATTCGTTGCACAGGCGCCGGATTACGAGCGTCTAAGAGCCACTTGTTTAATTAGACTTAATTAGGGTTAAGCCTAATTGATTTAAGGTTAATTATACCTAATTTTGGTAAGGTTTAATTGATAAATTAGACTTAATTAAGGTTAAGCCTAGTTGGTTTAAGGTTAATTAAACCTAATTTGAGTAAGATTTAATTGTTTAATTAGACTTAATTAGGGTTAAGTCTAATTAGTTTAGGGTTAATTAAACCTAATTTGGGTAAAGTTTAATTATTTAATTAGAGTTAATTCGGATTAATCCTAATTGGTTTAACGTTAATTAAACCTAATTTGGGTAAGGTTTAACTGATTAATTAAATTTAATAAGGGTTAAGCCTAATTGGTTTAAGGTTAATTAAACCTAATTTGGGTAAGGTTTAATTCGATTTATTAGACTTAAAGAAGGTTAGGTCTTATTAGTTTAGGGTTAATTAAACCTAATTTGGGTAAAGTTTAATTGATTAATTAGACTTAATTAGAGTTAAGTCTAATTTGTTTAAGGTTAATTAAACCTAATTTGAGTAAGGTTTAATTGGTTAATTAGACTTAATTAGGGTTATGTCTAATTTATTTAGGGTTAATTAAAGTTGATTAAGGTTGATTAAGCCTAATGTGGTTAAGGCTTAATGGTTAATTAGTTCTGATGGGTTAAACCTGATTGATGTCTTAAGGTTGATTAAGGCTAATGTTATTAAGACTTAATGGTTAATCAGTTTTAATATGTATTTAAACTTAATTAAAGTTTGATTTTGTATTAAACTTAATGTAATTAAGTTTTAATGGGTTAATTAAGTTTAATACATCCTTAAACTTAATTAAAGTTTATTTTTGTATTAAACCTAATGTAATTAAGGTTTAATTGGTTAATTAAGTTTAATATATCCTTAAAATTAATTAAAGTTTAATTATGTATTAAACCTAATGTAATTAAGTTTTAATGGGTTAATTAAGTTTAATATATCCTTAAACTTAATTAAAGTTTTATTTTGTATTAAACCTAATTTAATTAAGGTTTAATGGGTTAATTAAGTTTAATATATCCTTAAACTTAATTAAAGTTTGATTTTGTATTAAATCTAATGTAAGGTTTAATGGGTTAATTAAGTGTAATATATCCTATAACTTAATTAAAGTTTGATTTGTATTAAACCTAATGTAATTAAGGTTTAAAGGGTTAATTAAGTTTAATATATCCTTAAACTTAATTAAATTTTAATTTTGTATTAAACCTAAAGTAATTAAAGTTTAATGGGATTAATTAGGATTGATATTGGATTGACCCTAATTAAATTTTTATCTTGAGTCTATTGGATGTTTGAACTCAAGTTTAACTTATCCCATAGTGGTATGAGTTAATTAAAAAAAAATGAATTTTATATTTTAAAGGTATTTTAGGGTTTTAAATTCCTAATGTAAAAAATGTTATTTTAAATTTTAAAAGGCCAGAACATGTCATTTTAGGCCCTAATTTGGTCCTAAAGTTTAGTAACTAATGCTAGGGTTAGCTTTCAGGTGAAGGGCAGTGGGAGCTCTGAAGTGAGAGTCAGTATCCTCCCAGCCTAACCTTGGATTTAGGGACTAAGCCTAGGATTTGCCAATGTTTTTTATAACACTCTGAAGAGGGGGTACTCGGAACATGATTGCTCCTATTTGGCACATACAATATTTAATGCATCTCATTCCTATACATTATCCAATTCGTTACAAGAGAATAGTAGTTTTTATTATCTCAAAATTCACAAACCAATTCCTTCAAAAAGGGTTATCTTTAGAAGTAATATTTGAATTTAGGAGTAGTTATTATCCTTACATATAATTATCTGCATTTAGGAGTAGTTGTTAGAAACACCACTTATATCACCATTCTAAACTAAGGCTGTTAGTAGTAGACTATAGTTTGACTAAGAACCTCTTACCTCGCTTCCCTGTGGGATCAATAAACGGGACTCCATTAAAGCCCTGTATTACTTGATACGATATGTATACTTGCGTTGGATCATTATGAATAAAAATTATTATATATCTATTATTCATAAATCCTTGCATATAAAAAAAGTCGCATCAAGTTTTTGGCGCCGTTGCCGGGGAAGCTTCGATAAGAATTTTAGAAGAATTTTAGTTGATGTAATTAGGCTTAGAATTGAAAAACTTTAGTGTCATAAAATAATATTTTTGTGAAAAGTGTTTTGTTGTATGAAAAAGTGTTGTGAAAAAACTATTTGTGTGAAAAATAAGGTGTTTGTGAAAATTTTTTGTTGTATTGAATATATTTTTAATTTTATTTGTTTTAATGTTAATGTATTGTTTGTTATGTTACGTATGCAAAACAAAGGATCTGTAGGACTTGTGTCTTATGATCCCGAGTTAGAAAAATGGAAAAAATTTAAAAAACAGAAAGGACTTGAAAAACTAGAAATGGAAATGAAAAACATTCATAATAACAACTTGAAAAATCATCGTAAATAATTGAGGGATTATGTAAATCCTACGATAGCTAAAATTCACTCAAGTATACAAAACCCTGTTTTACAAGCTGACTTGTTTGAACTAAATCTAGCAATTATCCAACTTGTGCAGAACAACCAGTTTGGATTAACGCCTTTAGAGGATCTTATTTACACTTATATAGTTTTCTAAAACTTTGTGCTACATTTCGTTATAATGACATGTCAGACGATGCTGTTAGGCTAAGGCTTTTTCCTTTTTCACTAAGGATAAGGCTAAAATGTGGTTATACTCATTAACACCTAGTTCTATTAAAAATTTGAAGGAGTTAACTCATAAATTCCTAGCTAAGTATTTTCCTCGTTCAAGGAGTACTGAACTTAGAAACAATATTATCTCATTTTGTCAGTATAAAGGGGAATCAATATATGAAGCCTGGGAAAGATTTAAGGAACTCCTAAGAAAGTGTCCACATCATGCTCTGCTAGATTGGTTAATAATTCAATCTTTTTATAATGGGTTAGTCGGATCCCTTAGGCCCATTATTGATGTTGCTGGTGGTGGTTCATTAATGTCAAAAACATTTGATGAAGCGTATGCATTAATTGAAGAAATGGTTACAAATGAATTTCAATGCCCCTCTGCAAGGGTAAATCATAAAAATGTAGCTAGTGTTCATGATACAGATGCGATTGCAATTCTTGCATCTCAGGTTGCTGCAATATAAAAGAAGTTGGATCAATTTAGAATGAACCAACCTCAATTTACTCCTGTAAGTGAGCAAAGTTCATTAGGGCGTATGATTTATTCCAACTTATTATATGAGACTTTAAATACCATAAACAACCTATGTTCAAACTTTTATAACCCATGTTGGAGGAAGCATCCTAATTTTAACTGGAATCATACTACTGAGGGTGGAAACCAATAATAGGAAAACAATCATGCAAATCCTAATGGAAGTTAGAATAGGAAGGGCAACACAAGATATAGGCCTTCACATCCACTGAACTCTAATATTGATAAAAAATTTGAGGATAAGAAGATGTCTATAGACAAAGTGGTATTGCAAATGGGAAACAGTTGCAAAGTCAAAATGATGCGATTAGAAACATAGAGAATCAACTGGGAGAAACTGCTATAACACTTAGCAATAGACCCAAAGGAGCACTTCCTAGCAACACTAAGATCAAACCTAAAGAGAACGATAATGAACAACTATTCCTTGTTACTGGACAAACTATGATAGATGTGTAAAAAGGTGAGTTGATTATGTGTATTAATGACCAAAAAGTTGATCTACCTAAAAATACCCATTTTTATGTCTTATTTATGATTCAATTCTTAAGGATATTATGCTTTAATGAAAGGTATTTTCATGTTTGTGGATGTAGATGATTAAAAAAGAGTCCAAGAAAGAAAAAGAAGAAAAAAGGAGCAAAAAGGAGCAAAAAGGAGCAAAAATGGAGCTTATGGAGCAAAAGTTTGGAATTATTGGCCTGGCGCCTAGGCGCCTGAGTCCGGTGCCTAAGCGCCAGTTCGATACCGATGCTGTTAAGTTTTTTGGATGACTTTAGGAAGTTATTTTGATGATGTTAAGTGGTTATTGGAGCTTCTAGAAGACTGGAAGTTACTCCTAATATATAAGACATGTGATAAAATGTATTTGGACACAAGGAAACGCTCTGGATCGTGAAGAGGTGCAACCCAAAGTGAAGGGGTACAAAAGACCTGGTCACAGAGTCCGGTGTCCAGGCACCAGATCCCGGCGCCTAGGCGCAACGGTTACCTTCTAGAAGATACTTTAAATTGAAAGAATTTTGAAGAGGTGCCTTAAGCAACCCCGAGTCAAATTTAGAGCTCTATAAATAGGAGCCCACTCTATAAAGAAAATGGCACCAAACCCCCCCCTTAGTACACATACCCATTTTAGCATTCTCTCTCATCTCTAGTTTTATTTAGTCTCTTCCATACTTAGGGTGCCACTTTATTTTGTATCTAGTGAGTTCATTTTGAGTGTTTATTGTGTGTTATTGCTATTGGAGTCTTTCATCATTGCTTTGGAGTCAGTAAAAGTCAACGGATCTCTCGAAGGAACACTTCAGATAAGTTTTTGTACTTTGGTTCAAAGTTTTATAAATATGTTTTGTTGTGTTATTTCAATGAGTTCTGAGTAGCTAGTTATCTTTCTCCTTTCAACTATGAAAAGAATATAAATTAAATAAATTTTTTAGGAGAATTAAATATAAAATATTTTTAAATATTGTGATGATATTGATACCTGATCTTAGTTTACTTTTAAAATTGGCCATTTAATTTGTTAAAACCTGTTCAAGAATTTTAAGACCTATCCGGAGATAAATTCTTAACTAGTAGATATCACATGAATCCTTAGGTAATCATAGGCTATACGCGGATTGTTTAAAGTGAAGTGCAAATAAATAGGAAGATATTATTTATTGGGCGTAAAATTAATTAGTTTTTAGAGTGACAGACTAAATTCTAATAATTTGGTTTATATAAAGGTAACAGGTCACTGGTAGGGCCAACCATAGCCACCCTTGGACATCTAGTAGTGTGAGCCTAGATTAGCCCATTCTACTAATAAAACATCCTGAGCCTAACTATAGATTAGTCAATGTTCTTTGCACCTGGACCGAAGGGTAAAGAATAGGAATGCTTCTATTTAGCACAATACCATAATCTTAATTCCCTATAAACGATAATTAATCTATAATTCTTGGATTAGTTGAAAAAGGAGAAAGTTGTTTTTATAATTGCTTTGAATTTAAATTACTGCTCACTTTACTTTCCTACTTATTGCTTGCTTTCTTTTAGTAAAATTTATTATTTAATTAAATTTGAATATAATAAAAAAAAGTATATATTGCTTTCAAAAATTTCAAAATATCTCTTACTTTTTATTTCACTATCCCCGTGGGATCGATAACCAGGACTCCACTAGAGCCCTGTATTATTTGAACGATACGTATACTTGTGTTTAAAATTGTGACTTTTACAATAATATAATCTAAATATAAAATTATAAAAGTAAACCTCGCACATCAAGCTTTTGAAGCCATTTGTTGGAAATTAAATATTCTAAAAAGTGGTATCAAATTCTTGTATTTTAAAGCATATTTAAAGTCACTTTTGATGTATTGAAGACTATGAAATTTCCAGCTGAGAGAAAAGATGATGAATGTTTTTGGATGGATGAAATTGATTATCTAAGCAAAGATCATTTCCAGAAAAGTTTTGAGAGTAAGATAACAGATGAGGTCAGAATGGATTTTCATGATGAGTTGAAATCGTTATCTAAAGAAGACTGTATGTATGTTCAAGAGAAGTGTGAAATGATGGAAGCTGACAAAAATAGTGAACTTGTAATTCTATTTGTTGAAAAATCTCATGAACTTAAGACGGATGTACCCCATATAATTTTAAAGCCTGCCTATTTAGGGAATTCATCTACACCACCAGTCTTTATATCTTCATATTCAACTCAATTACAAGAAAAACCTGAAGTAAATGATGAACATGATAAAGTTATTAAACTAGGACTTGGAAGAGAATTTGAGAATAAATTTCAAAAGAATTTTGAGTTGAGAAAAGAGGATAAGGATATTGGAAGACCGTTGGAAGAAATTCCTAAGGAATTAGAAAAACTCATTTCCTCAAGTAAGATAGATCCTCCTTCATTTAATAATTATAAAGGGGAAGAATTGGAAGATAACTTGAAACATAAGAGTAATATAGAAGAATTTGATCTTGAATCTGAATTATCTAGAGAGAATCCGATCCAAAATTTGGGAGAGCTTGAAATATCCTTTACAGATCCATTTCTTATAAATTTTAAGGATGATATTAATATGCAAATTCAAAAAATCAATAGAAGAATATTGGATCTAGAAAGAAATATGAAGAACATTGATATAAAGCCATCTGAAAAAGAAGAGCTGAAAGAAAAATTACAATTTAAGGATTTTTTAGGAATTCCTGGATCTGAAAAGGATTGGGCGATTGATCGAGGATTACTTAATTAGAATTTTGATCCAAGAGGAATCATTTGTCGGGCCCACAAAGTTAAAACCAAGCGCTTTATGGGAGGCAACCCATAGTTATCAGTGTGCTTTGATTTAGTGTGCTTGAGAGTCATGATTGTTAGTGTTGTATTGTGTTTGCTTTAGTGTGGATTGACCAGCTTAATTCATGTTTGGATTGGTGGATTAACTTGATCTTTATGTGTCATTATGGATTGATAAGTTTGATTGTTGATTGGTAGATGTTTGGATTGTTAGTAGTTTAATTTGATCTTTGTGTGTCATGAGGGAGGTGATTCCTTAACTTCTTATTATGGTTATACTTGTATTTTCTCTTGTAGTAGTTGGATTGATGAGTCCACTATGACTCGGGTCTTACCCGGACTTGAGTTTTACAGGAGTATCATGAATTTGAATATTGACAGCTTCATCTCAATTTTATTACATCCTTTCTCTAACTTTGTTTTTATTTGATAGGATTCATGAACCTATTTGTTGAATAACATTAGGATGATCTTACACTACAATATGTAACTGTTAGAGGTGCTTAATTATATGGATTAGATGATGCCTGAGATTGGTGCTCAGGAACCAATTTATCAGGGATAATCTTATCTTTAGGATTATAATCTTTAAAATCATTTTAAAATGTACCTAATTTATTAGTGTAGTGATTTCGTTAGAAGCTGGAAGTAAATTAGTGTGATTTGATGAGTTAATGGAAGAATTGACCTCCTTTATCTTATGTGTGTTTATGTTTGTGTTACAATTTTATATAATAATTGAAGAACATTTTTATATTCCCTTCTGATACATGTTATGCTAGTTAAACTTTTATTTAATGAATTTCATTCTGACATGATTAGTTTAGATTTACTTTCTGCTGCATATTGTTATGTCCTAATGAGTACTTATAAATGATTTTGATAGACATTTGTGGTAGATAGAATTTCTAAATTTTTTTCTTCCTGCTTATATTTTCTGTACTAAATGCTATATATGTTAAAAATTAAGTTTAGCGGTAGGAAGAAAAATAAAATTTTAATGTGAAAATACTTCCTTTTAGTGTAATTTTATTACAAGCATGTTTTAGGTTAGATTTACTTTCTCCTACAATCATTTTATCCAAATTATGCATGTATATGAATTTGATAAGATGTTGTGGTAGTAAGTAGATTCAACATTTATTTTTTTTTCCTGCAACATTTTATGAAATTAATTGCAAAATATTTTAAATTTTACGTTTAGGGGGAAGAAAAAATTTTAAAATGTAACTTTATTTGAGCTCAGTAGCCTGTATTTAATTTGATATCACTTTTAAAATGACTTGTGGTATGTGTTGTTACCTTTAAGTTACTATAATTTCGATTTTAGGGATGTTAGAAAAATAACTTAGTTGAAATCCTATGTGAAGAAACTGTTCTAGAGTTAAGATATTTTGTAGGAAACATTTGGAAAATGATTTTGTTATTTATGGTAGAAAGGAGTTGAATATTTGAAAAGCTAAAATTCTTAGATTTATACTTAATGAGAATTGAGCCTTTATTGAAAACCTTTTTCTAACTAATACTTACACTTATAAAAAGTAATGAAAAGTTTTGAGTTTTGGATTTTAGAGAGAGGATAGTGAAATTCAAAATTATTAAAGTTCTTTCCAGATATAGTAATCCTCACATAAAAAAAGTGAAAAAAGGAATTAATAATGATCCCGAAAGAAAGGAAAAAAAGGTGAAAAAAAGGGATTAAAAATGATCCCGAAAGAAAAGAAAAAAAAAGAGAAAATAAGTGAGGAGAAGCTTGAGGAGAAGCCTAATAAAAAATTGGTTTCACTTGAATCTTTTTAAATGAAAAGACTTAAAAACAATCCTAAGCTTAATCTTATTTCAAAAGGTATAGATTAAATTGGTATAGATGAGGTGCTTAAATTCTGTTTTTATACTTTCTTCGAATCTTTAGTTTGATAAGTTTCAATAACTTTTGAAGTAAATAAAAATTAGGATTCCTCTTACGCTCTAGTCCTAGGTTGAGTTGCTAGAATTTCTCCTATGTTATACTATAATATTTCTGAGATGCAATTATGAGAAATTCTATTGAAACCCATAACCACAAGTTAATTCATTTGGTTTTTAAAGTTATAGTGTTACTTGAGGACACGTAACAGTTAAGTTTCGGGGATTTTGATGCACCAAAAATATATACAATTTTTGCTATATGATTTTACTCATTTTTGGTGATATTACACTTTAAAAGGAATGTATTTGTATGTTTTTTGGTTTTAGGTAAAAGAAATGGTGATTGGAGTAAAAAGAAGCAAAAATGGTGCAATTTGGAGCAAATATGAGCAAGAAAGCAAATTTTGGCCTGACACCTTTCGATAAGTCTTTCTATGCATAAAATCTTTTAAACTTCTTACATATTTTTGAATGAGATTACACTTTAAATAAAAGTTATTTTTATGCTTATTTTGTAGGGTTATCTGTTAGGAACGTAATGCAACTGAAATGGGGCGAATCAGAGCTGAAACGAAGCCAAACGGAGCAAAATGTTAGAGCTGCGCAGGATGGGCGCCCAAACCGGCGCCAGAAACCTGAGGGCACAAAATAGGGCGCCAGCAGTGCCCTATTCAGTGCCGGAGGCCCTCCGGACGGTTGGGATGCGATATTGGGCAGTTTTTGGCCATATACATCAAATCTGGACGCTTTTTGGAAGGTTTTTTCATGCACCTCTTTGTAAATTTATCGTACACTATTTTAAAGCGAATTTGAAGCCAGAAAAAGAGAGAGATGTTAGGGAAAACCTGGAGAATACTTAGAGATCTTAGAATATGAGTAGAAATGCAGATTTCTACCTTTTTGGAGAGATTGGTGAGGGGATTTTGAGAGAATTTGTAAGGGAATGTTCTAGTATTGCATAGATCAGTGGGAGACTTTATGAGAGAGATTTTTATCTCTCTTTCAAGAGGAAAAAACTAAGTATTGTGTTCTTCATTATCTTATGATTTTGTAAATATTTATTTTGTGGATTTGCTTTGAAATGAGTTTTCCGTTGTGTTTTTTTTTTGTGCTTTGTGATGTCTCTCTCTTACTCTTTCTTCTTGTATGGAAATAGTGGCATGAGAAGATTATGTCACTGTTTCCATTCTACTTTTCTTTTGCAATAAGTAGGATTTATGTTTAGGATATTGAGATGTTTGCTAAAAGACGTTTTAATTATAAATGTTATGGTTTTTACTTGCACTTCATTTACATTACAAAAAGGGCGGGTTGTATTGTTAAAATTCATTGTAATTGCATTGTCCCGAAAGGGCGGTGTAATTCTCAACAAAGTGGAACCACATTTAATGTCCGTGAATGAATTGCGTAGTTCATGGGGATTGAGTGCAAATAAATAGGAAAATATAGTTTCATGGGCGTCGAATTGGAGGTTTCAGGGTGACAGGCTGAGATCCCTAATTTGGTCCTAAAGTTTGGTAACTAAAGCTAGAGTTAGCCTTGAGGTGAAGGGCAGTGGGAGCTTTGAAGTGAGAGCTAGTATCCTGCCAGCCTAACCCTAGATTTAGGGACTAAGCCTAGGATTTGTCAATGTTCTTTATAGCACTCTGAAGAGGGGGTACTCGGAAGAGGGTAAAGAATAGGATTGCTCCTATTTGACACATACAATATTTAATGCATCCCATTACTATACATTATCCAATTTGTTACATGAGAATAATAGTTTTTATTATCTCAAAATTCACCAAACCAATTCCTCCAAAAAGGATTATCTTTAGAAGTAAATTTGCATTTAGGAGTAGTTATTATCTTTACATATAATTATCTACATTTAGAAGTAGTTGTTAGAAACACCACTTATATCACCATTCAAAACTAAGGCTATTAGTAGTAGACTAGAATTTGACTAAGAATCTCTTACCTGGCTTCTCTGTGAGATCGATAAACAGGACTCCATTAGAACTCTGTATTACATGATACGATACGTATACTTACGTTGGATCATTGTGACTTTATAAAAATTATTATATATCTATTGTTCATAAATCCTTGCATATAAAAAAGTCACATCATAAATAAAGACTGATAAAATGGATTCTTCTTTTACAGGAATTTAATTTTGAGATAGTAGATAGGAAGGGTGCTGATAATCAAATTGCTGATCATCTGTCCAGGCTTGAAAATGAAAAATCTCTCTCTTCTGATGATGAAATTAATGAACATTTTTCTGATGAAAATTTGTTCACTATTAATGAGTGGCGTGTTCCATGGTATGCCGACATTGTAAACTTTATTGTCAGTGACCTATGGTTTAACATACCAGCAGAGGAAGAATTTTTTATGTGAAGCTAAGACTTCTTTTTGGGATGACTCGTTTTTATATAAACAAGGAAAGGACTTAATTATTCAAAAATGTGTACCATTAGAAGAAGCATATGAATTTATTCAAACATATCGTGATTCTAATTTTGGGGTACATTTTGGTGTTGATAAAACTGCATATAAAATTCTAAAATATGGATTTTATTGGCCTACAATTTTTAAGAATATTAATGCTTATATTAAAAATTGTGATAGATGTCAGCGTGCAGTCAATGTTTCTAGAAGAAATGAAATGCCCCTAAATTATATGCTGGAAGCTGAAATATTTAACGTTTAGGGACTAGATTTTATGGGACCATTTATACCATCTTGCAAAAAATTATACATATTGTTAGCAGTGGACTATGTATCTAAATGGATAGAAGTTGTTTCTTTACCTATGTGATGCTCAAAGTGTTCCAAAATTTTTAAGAAATAACATATTTAGTAGATTTGGAATGACAAGAGTAATCATAACTGATGGGGGGAGTCATTTTAAAAAAACAATTTTGGAGAAATTAGTAAGGAAATATCATATCATCCATAAAATTGCTATAGCTTATCATCCTCAGACAAGTAGTTTGGTTGAATTATCAAATCATGAAATTAAAAGAATTTTGGAAAAATCTTTTAATCTAAACAAAAAGGATTGGTCAATCAAACTAGATTTTGCTTTGTGGGCTTATAGGACTCATACAAGACTCGTATAGGAATGTCCCCATATAGAATAATTTTTTGAGAAAGCTTATCATTTACCAGTTGAACTTGAGCATAAAGATTATTGAGCTATTAAATACTTTAATTATAATTTGAAGTATTCTAGTGAAGAAAGATTATTGTAATTAAATGAGCTTGAAGAGATAAGGAATGAATCATATGAAAGTGCTAAGATATATAAAGAAAAGATGAAGATGTGGCATGATCGTAAGATTCTGAATAAAAATATTGAGCCAGGACAACAAGTTTTGCTATATAATGCCATATTAAGATTATTTGCTGGAAAACTTAAGTCCAGGTGGATATGCCCATTTATTGCGATAAAATTTTATCCCTATGGAGCTGTGGATATTAAAGATTCTAAAGCTGAGAAAATATTAAAAGTAAATGGTCATAGACTGAAACCTTATTTCTCAGTAGATCAACTTAAACTTGATAAAAATCTAATGTTGGGTCACCTAGAATAAGTACTGGGTATGTCAGTCTGACGACGTAAAACCAAGCGCTTTGTGGGAGGCAACACATAGTTATCGGTGTGTTTTGCTTTAAGTGTATTTTGTGTGTTTTATTTGGTTTGATGTAAGAATTATATGGTAGTATTTTGCTTTTATTATGTTAGTGGAGATTAATGAAACCTTAATTTATAATTTGGATGAGTTAGAATGAGAATTCAGACGTTTAGCAGACTTGTGCTAAAATGAGCACTAGTGGCTAAGCGTCAGCAGTTAGTGCTTGGGCGTCGGAGTTATGAAAAATGTGAAAATTATGTTTCTAAAAGCCAGTACCGTGGGGGAGTTGCATGACACGATATTTGGTGGTTTGTGAACATGGGAGGACGGTTTTAGACCATCTTAAGTCTATAAATAGGGATTAGATTAAAGGAAATTCATCCCATTCCAAATTTCTATCCAAAGAATCTTGCAAAAGAGTTTAAGTGTTAAAATGTCTTCTTGGGAGAGTGAAATGAAGAAGGAGGATGCAAACAAGTTGAAGCTCATTAGTGAGAGTGTACAAGAGTTATATAACGGATTTTTGGTCGTTAATATTTAAGGAATAATAGATAAGATTGTGAAGATGGAGGCTGATCTCGTATTAATTGAAGCAAGGTAAATGAAACTAACTCATTTAACACATATTGATTGGCAATTGAAGATGCAATTTAGTCATACCAGTTATATTGAAGAAGAAGACAAGGCGATGTATCTGAAAATAAGTGGATTGAAGATGATTCTATCAAATATCTTCATCATCGTCTGTTCTATCAAATTTATAAACCAAATGGTTTAGATGGAACTAATGTAGGTACTGGATATGTTCCACCTAATGGAGATGAGAATTAAGTTCTTTAGTGTGTTAAGTGTTAGTTATTTTTGTTTTGTGTTAAATTAATTGTGTTAAGTTTCAGTGTTTAATGTTTATGTATGTTGTATGTTATAATTGTGTTTTATGTTTTAAGTTTGTGTTTTGTGTTTGATTTAAGTGTTTTATTATGAGAAAAGATGATATCTTATCCAAATATCTTGGATTAAAAACTTATAATTTGTACTTGTAATTTGTATGTGTTTTATTAAGTAAAAGTTTGTGTTTGTGAAAAACTTGTGTTGAATTGTTTTTAATCTGTAAAAGTGTAAATATGGCGATAAGAACATTATAAGGTGTTGATTATACCTATTAAAAAAATTTAGAGTTGATTAAAGGAGCGAGAATGTTATTTAACAAAAAATCAAAATCAGCGACTTAGCGGCTATGCGCCGAGACCCCGTGCTTACGCGCTAGAGCTCCGCGGCTAAGCGCCATACTTTCGTGCTTAGGCGTCGGTTCACAAAAATCAATTTTCAGGTTATAAAAACTCGAAAATTGCAAATTTTTCCTCACGTCATCTTCTGCCTTCGTCAGTTTGCGATTTAGAGAGCTAGGGCATCACTACATTAGCAATTCTTAAGCCATTTCATGTGGAAATTTGTAGATTTGATCTTCTTGGGGTAAGAGCACTACTCCTAAGTAAATTTTTTTGATTTGCATCATATATTTTGAGTGTATTTTGGAGAAATACAAAAATCACTATTCATGGTGAAAATTTGAGAAAAAACTTAAGAAATTACTTGGATTTGGAATTTATACAAATTTTTAGTTGAATTTGGAATTTATAGAGATTTTTATGAAAATTTTAGAAATGCCACCAAAGAGGAGCAAAGCGAGAGCCACTTTTTATTCTAACAAGCTCGTTTGTTCTAAAACTCAAGATTGTTACGTTCAAGCTTTACAGTCACGTAAACTGATCCAGGAGCCAGAATTCCATAAACCAGGCGGAGTAATAGAAGACATGATTGTTAGTTGCCTTTGGGATAAATTCTGTTGTTTTGCTGCTATAGCTGTTACTTCTGTGGTTAGGGAGTTATATACAAACCTCTCAGATTCAGAAGAGAAATTTGTTTTGGTACGAGGACAGCTAGTACATTTTACTCCTGAGGTAATAAAAGGATTTTACCTACGCCTAGTACCTTCTGTTTTTATTCAACTGATAATTCTACTAAGGAAGAATTGGATGAGATTATTTCTGCTTTGACTGATGGGATGGGATTATGGAAAATCACTAATGAGAGAAGAGTTAACTTCCCCGCATCAAAGTTAAATGCCACCTCCAAAGCCTGACATTATTTTATATCATCCAAGCTACTTCCTACAAATTATCTGAGTTAGGTGACTAGAGAAAGAGCCACTTTGAACTATTGTATTCAGTAGAGGAAGGTGAAAGACATTGGAAAGATTATTTATGATTGTATCTGGAATTCTGCCAGAGCTGTGACCACTGCAGGTATGGGATTTGCTTTCCTTATACATTCATTATGTCAGCAGGCTGGTGTTAGATCTGAGAATTGGGAAGAGGTCTTTCAGCCTCTTAAGCCTATTACTAGTTCAAATGTGAAGAACAATGGTGAGCATTCACTTTTTGTCTGGAGAGGAGGATTCTCTAGAGATTCCAGTGCATCTGCTTCTGCTGCATCCATATCTCATGCTTCCACATCTCAGGCATCTTCATGCCAGTTTTCTAATTCGCAGACTAAGCTTTTGAATAAGATTAAAGATAATGATAATTATACTGCTGGTGACCTCATTTTTGAGGTTTTTCTTTCTCCTCTCCTTAGAGCCTAAGATCTAGCCTTAGGATTTTCCTATTTTGGACTCTCTTAGAGGACTAGACTGGGACCCAACATATTTAAAACTTCAAGTCATCTCCTCGCTCCTTGAAATTTCATATGGACGGTTTAAAATCCTCGACATCCGTTTGGGTCGATTAAAAGCCAACGTATTGAAACTCTTGATGAGTTCCTATAGGGATTTGAAAGCCATAAGTGGACCCCACTGCGTGCGACGTTTGACTTTTTGCCATGAGAAATATGTTTGATTATGGTTCTCACTTAGGCGAAGAACAGTCATTAATTTGCTCATTAAATGGCTCCGGTTGGGTCAAAATAATTTTTATTATGCCATGAGTCGCAAATTTGATTTAAATTGGCTCGATCGTCGGCGAACTTGTCCGGATGACCCCGGACTGCGCCAATGCACCCGGAATGTCGATTTTAGCCGGGAAGGACATATAAATCAATAGGGTTTCGAATCGGGTCGGAATGCGCGTTAATTAACGAATTTTAATAAAATAAAATTTTCTTAATAAAATAATAATGAATATTAAATTCCTATTAATTAAAACTTTAGCTTATTTCTCTCTTCCACTTCCACGCATGCTGGCCAAAACCCTATCCGAACCCTAGCTTCCTCCTCTTCTGTGATGACCGCATTCGCGAAACTTCTTCCCAGTTCTCGATCATTCCTCTCTTCTTCAATCTTAACCGACCTATATCGCCGGTTGCCGCCGGTAACCCTATTTTGTAACAGATTTTTCCGCCTAAACGAGTCAGGTAACCTCCCTGTTCTTGATCTGGGTTATTGCCTCCCTGGCCAGAGGCTTTCTTGATCTCTCCGATTCTTACCGGTGGTGAGCACATTTTCCCCATCTCCATCTATAAATACCTCTTCGGGCAAAGGGTTTGGTGTTGAGATTTTCTTACCTGTGTGTGAATACCTCATCTGAGCGAATTGGGGATTTGTGTTCTGAGAGCTAAGGAGGAATTAGGAGCTTTTGGTTTTTCATTCATGCGATTTGGGAAGTTTCTTGCTGGTTGCTCTGAGTTTTATAATCTATAGAGCATATGGAGTTTCTCGCATCCCTTCTTCATTGCGATTGATGCTTGGTGCTCTTCTCGCTGTCAATGTTTTTTTCGTCACCACTATAAGGTCCTTCTTCCCCAACCTTTCAGGCTGAATGGTAAGGATTTTCCTTTCTATTAATCGTTTAAACCAAGAGAATATATTTCTCTGATCTGATTGCAAGAAAATCTTTCCCTTAATTTATATTCAAGTCATCTTTCTTCTTAAATCGATATTTGTATTGAGCAACTTCTTTATATGCTTACTAAGATTGTTTTCTCATATTACAAGAGGTGTGTTATTGGTGATTTACTAAATTGGGCATTTTTTTTTAGTTCCCTGTAATGCCGAGAACAAAATACTTTATGAAACTAATTCTATAATGAGGCTTGTGAGACTTAAGTTGCTGGGAAGGGCTTTTGATTTAAGAAGTTTGTTTGCTTAAATTTGTAAGGGTACTTCGATTCATTCAGCAATTCTTGAGGGTACTTCGGTTACATAGATACCACTCAATCATCATATATTCACATATCTAACGCCAAAATTTTCCTTTTTTTTTACACCTACCCCACCCAAATCTGTCATATTATTTCAAAATTATGAAGTTGTGTAAATACATGAGCATTAGGTGGTATGTTTGTAAATCTTCATTCTTTAGTAGCAATCGGATTCAACTTTGAAGGTTCCTTTGCTTTAGTTCACAGAAGCTGAATTTCAAATTTTTGCTATTTGTGAGCAAGTTTGCTATCTTCTTGATTTGTTGAAATTGGATTCGATGATATAATTTGCTTTCGATTATTGGATTCATTTTTTTAATTGCTGGGTTTACACTGCACTTATTGAATTAGAGAACACTGAGGCTCATAAAAGGTTAGCATGCATTGCTAATTTAATAATTAAAAGCTTTAAGGATCCTCACTAGTAGCAAGGATCATTAATGTTTTTTTTTTTTAATTCTAACTTGAATGGAAGCTGTTGGATGAGTATCTTGCATTATTGTTTCAATTATTATCATAATTCATGCACTCAAAAGCTTTTGTTTTAATGAACATATAGAAGATAATTTGAACCTGTGATTCCTTCTCATAATAGGAATGGTTGGGACTAGCTTGTTTATTGCTCTATTTAGCACTGGTTGCTGGTTAAACATTTATAGTTATTACTATCACTTGTTAGTTCAGATGTTTATAAATTTGTTTCAATTTACTGGGTGGACTTTAATTGTAACTGTTGTTGCTAATTGTTTTGGAAAGATGGAACATACATACCATTCAATTTCTTGAGTGTTCAGGTGTTTAACACTTGAATTTAAAATGAATTTATAAAATATGTAATTCCTAAGCATTTACATATTTAAATATTCAAATTCTTGAATATTTACATATCTAACACCCAAAGTGTTCTTCTCTATATCTACACCATCCAAACTTTCATAATATGTCAAAATTATTATGTATAAATACAAGGAAATTAGGTGCTATGTGTGCAAATTTTCCTTCTCTAGCAGCATTTATATTTGATTTTGGGGTTTCCTTTGCCGAGCTTTGAAACTATCATGGTTTTCTTTACTTCGGCTCACTGAAGTAGAAGTTTTGGGGAATATATAGGTTTCCTTGCCTTGGTTTGGATGAAGCCAAACTCTGGAATTGAATAATTAAGCAGGCTTTAGCTGGTTTGAATTTGTTTTATATATTGGATTTGGAAATGTTATCTAGCTTGGCTTTACTTGTGAAAGTTGAAATCTTATTTGATTGTATTGCATGTGAAATATCGTAGTGGGTTGATAAGTTGGAAATGCGGGGAAAAATGGCAATGATGCATAAGATTTTAATAATCATGCTTTTATAGCTGAAACAAAATAAAATCAATACTCAGTTATAGATGCCCATTTTATCTTATGAGTTGGGTAGTTCTAATTCCTATCTTTAAGAAATTAGTGAACCCACAACAGATACTACAACACCAGGTATTATACTGATACAACAACAAATACTACAACACTAGGTATTATACTGATACAGTAATGGATACTACAACAACGAATATTACACTTGCAAGACAACAAACACTACACTTGCACGACAACAAACACTGCACTTGCACGACAACAGATACTACACTAGCACATCAAATCAAATTCAACATATACAACACATCAAACACATCAAATCAAATACCACACACATAACACATCAAACACATCACATCAAACACAACATATATAATTCATCAAACTCATCATACCAAATACATCACATTAAATATAACATATAAGCACCATATATCAAATATTACACAACACATACACCATATATCGAATAGTACACAACATACATTATATATCAAACACCATACACTACACACTATGCACTATTTACTACACATTGCACATCACACATCAGATATTGCACATCAGATATTAAACTTTTAAGATTCAGATACCACATCAGATATTAAACTTTTAAGACCGAGATACTACATCAGATATTAAACTTTTAAGATCCAGATACTACATCAGATATTACACTTGAAAAATTCAAATACTATATCGGATATTATACTTTTAAGAATTCAAATACTACAAATTGGTTCACCAATTAATTAAGTGGTAGGGATTAGGACCACCCAACTCTAGGATAATTTATTGGTGACTTTAATTGATATTGATATAGAGACTTCAATATTTCGGGTTGCCTGTGGGATCGTGATAAAAAGAAGAAGTCTATAGACTGAGCCTATCCCTAAATTGAATTCTTATTTCCTCACTTTGATATTTCATATGTATTTCATTTAAAATATAAACAATTGTAATTGTATTCATTTTCAAGCATTAATAAAATAAATGAAATATATTTTAATCTTTCTTTTTTTTACTGCAGAGTTCTTTCTTTTCTTTACTGCACAGTTCTTTCTTGTCTTTACCGCATAATTTGTATTTTGTTTGTTAGTTTAGAACTTATTCTAGAAACTATTTACGAAGGTATAAAAAACTATTAAAATCCACTAATTAAATTTCATACTTAACTTCTCAATTTACTACCATATATATGTCTTAGTTATGGATTTCTGTTTAAGTGTGTGTGAATTTGCTTTTATGTTCTCCACAACTTTAGAAGTCTTTTGAATTTCTTTTATAAAATGAAAAATTTTAAAATTTTCAATCTAGTCATTTTCATTTATATTTTTAATACCTGCATATTAGGATATAAAACTTTCTGCAAGTTTAATACTTATAGTTTTTTGTTCCTACTCATGTATCTTGTCACTATGCATAAATGTTTCATTATAATGGAAATTTTAATATTTGGGGGAATGAAAAAAAATTTTTAAAAAATTAAAATTTTATTTATTCTCAAATGTACTAAAAATTTAATATTGAATGAAAAATAATTATGTGTATGAAGTTATATTAGGGAAATAAAATATTGAATATATTAATGAGTAAGAGAATTTTGTTAAAATCTATAGTAATGATGAAAAATTTTAAATAAAAATATCTTAGTAAAGAAATGATGAATATTTTGTAACTATCTTTAGTAAGGAAAGTTATATTTCAAGAAAAACAGAAGGATTAGATTTTTATTTTTAATACTTAAAATTCTTTTATTGAAATTAATTTTCAAAACTCTTGTTATATTTCTATGTAAAAGATATATATCTATCTTATGCTTTAGGAAAGAAAGAATGGAATTCAAAATCATTAAAGGCCTATCTAGATACAGTAATCCTTTATAAAAAAAAAGAAAAGAAAAATAACGAAATGAGAAGAAAAGAAAAGTGAAAAAGTGTATGTGAAAAGGAAAGAGAAGCTTGAGGATTTAAAGGCCTAATCAAAATTGGTTTCACAATTGATCTTTTTAGAGTATAATATTTGAGAAAATCTTGAAGCTTATAAATATAATATAGTTAAGATAATTATTTTTAATAAAGATTTTTAAAGTAAAAAAAATACAATGCCTAAGCCATATATTTTGAAGAATCTGCAAGTATTTTTGAATAAGATAAGAAATAATAGTTTTCATTAACCTTTACTTAAGAGATTTCTAAACTTTAAATTGGTCTCATTTAATAAAATGTTTTCTAAATTGAACTACTACATTTCTAGAATAAAATTTTAAAAAATCCTAAAGAAACTCATCACATAATTTACTTGTATGATTTTTATATGATTAAAATGTCACTTGAGAACAAGCAACATTTTAAGTTTGGGGATTTTGATACACTTAAAATATATAGTATTTTTGTACACATTTTTATACCTATTATTGATGATATTGTACTTTAATAGAAGGTATTGTATGTGTTTCTTGCATATATGATTAAATGGATGATTGCGATGAAAGAAGTGAAAAAGGGTCAAATTTGGAGCAAAAATAAAGAATATTAAAAAAGTGATATGTGGCGGCTAAGCGCTTGAACCCATGCTTACACCCAAGGCCCCGCGGCTATGCGCCCAGATCTGGAGCTTACGGGGCAAGAGGCTCGCGGCTAAGCACCAGAACCTTGCGCTTACGCGTTGCAGTTATAAAAGAGGAGTTATTTAAATTGTGGTACCACTTTGAAGAGGTTTTTTAGGCATCTCTTTGTAATAACGTGGGTAACTCCCTATTGACCCCAAAATTAAATTAATTCTTTCTTGAATGGATGCATCTCTTAGAAGTACGTTGAATTTGGACACAATTTGAAGAGATACGAAGACACATATTGAAAAACTACAAAAAGATGACTTGAAAATCATATTATGGTTGTTATTGGAGGGTGTGGTTTATATTTAAGAGTATGGTTTATGTTAGAGAGTTATTTTAGAAACACACCTCTCCACTTCACCATTTTTACTTTGCTTTATTACAGTTTGTATTAGGATAAGAAGTGAGAATTAGAACACTTAAAGTTGGGCTTCTACCTCTATAGAGTATTGTAAGGGAAAACAAAGTTTTCAAAGGAACTTCAAGAGTTTAGTGGAGAGAATTTTCAGATAAGCCTTTATTTTTGTTATCACATTTGATTTTTAATTAAGACTTTTTGTGATTTCACTATGATTTCTACTTTAAACCAAGTTGTAATTGTATTTTCTCCATGAATTTTGAGTAGTTTTTTTATCTTTTTCCTTAAAATGATAAAGTAATAAAGTTATGGAAGTATGTTGTGTGAAGTATAAAATTTCAATGCTGGAAGAAGTTGTGATGATTTAAAACCTTACACTTCATTTACTTCTTGATTTGGCCAATTAAGTTGTTAAAATTTGTTGTGATAACATGTAAAAATCGGTATGGTATTGTCTCAGTCAACAATAGGAAAGAATCACATCAAATTATATTGATGAAAATATAATCCATATGATTGAGTGCAAGTAAATAACGAGATGGGTGTAAAATTAGAGGATTTTAAAGTGACTGGCTAAAGCCCCTAATTTGATTTATTGTTTTATGTTTTGATACAAGATGTTAGCCCCCAAGAGGAGGGAATCTAGGAAACTCTAAAGTGAGAGCTAGTATCTTTCCTGCCTAACTCGTTTTTAAGATTTTTAAAACAATAGATTAACCTATTTTCTTTATAGCATCTCTAGTAAGGGTAAATAATATAATTGCTCGTATTTGGCACAACACATTTTAGATACTTCCACAACAATAATTTTCATTACTTGTTACTGATTCATAAAGAGGAAAAATATATTTCATTTGCATAATTTTTCATCTTACAAACTTTTAGTTAAAGTAGTTGCTTACTTTCATTTCAAACTATAAAAATTAACAAAAAAGAATCGAATGTTCATTCCTAAAAATATTATCATTAGTATGAGTAAGTCTTTTCTCAAAGTAAAAAATTGATTTTCTGTTTTCTGTGCTAGAATATATATTTTTTATTTATCCCTTTTCCAATGGAATCTATATCTCAGAGCTTAATCAGAAAGTCCTATATTACTTGATAAACGATACGTATACTTGCGTAGTTACCACATTATAATATCATTAAAAAGAGTATCAATTCAAATATATATCGTAAGCATACATGTTGATGGATCATTGCCTCTAACTCAATTTGTTGATGAGGTATGTCAGTACCTTCTTCAGAGGTAGATAAATACCTTGTCGTAAGATCACAGGTCTTGACTTATTCAAGTTTGATCCATAAAAATAATAATAATAAAAAAAATCCACCGTTCTAATTTATAGGTGGAATCCAAAGTTTCATCGTGTGGAATATGAGCTAGAGGGAGGAAAGGTGTCCTTCATTTTTCTTCAAAGTGAGTTATTTATAAGTCCAAGGGGGAATAAGGAATTTGTTTAGAGAAAAATTTAGAATTTACGAAGAATCATGAATTCTTTTAATCCAATGTTTATTTTTCCTTCTTTTGAAAAGTGATAAAGTGAAACATATATAAAAAAATTAAAATAAAATAAGAAATCCAAAAATACAACCTGGGATGGACACGTGTGTGCAAACACACATAATCAGTGCATAGTTGCACATAATAAGCACAGGCCCACACCAACACAATAATGTTCGTGCGTCCTTACACGCTCATGCGTGCCATCACACACACATGTATTCCCTTGCACTTTTACATTAGAATGTATATGCTCAATTGTCCAGCCATCACCTCGTTTGGATCACTATCATCAAGACACCACCATTGACGTTGCCTGACCACCATTGCACAACCACCACTACCACAACAAACTAACCACCAATACCTGACGACTATCATCTATACCATGAGAATACCACCATATGGCTGTCACCATCACTAGGCACCACAATCTTGTTGTCGCCACAACCAGAAAACTATTGTTTTGCCACCACTGTGACTGCCAACGCTAATGGTAGTTTGTTTGACCCAATTTTAGCTTACGTGGATCTCCATGGCTATTTCTAGCATTCTTGACTAAAATTTGATATCTTTAAATGGATATTAAAGGGACATATAGGGTCACGACCCTTAGGATAAGGTCCATGCTAACACTTAAGTAGCAACTACATTTTACAAACCCTTAGAGATCATCATTTTACGTGATATATTTTCAACATTTTTTATAGTAACGTCTGAAAATAAGGATCAACTGATTCGTCCCCAAGAAATTATCTTAATCATGAATGACACTTGATAAGCATTTGGACCTTGCTCTTAAAAAATTAAGTAATTCCTACACTATAATTCAAATAAAATATTTTATAAGACATGCCAAAAGACATCCAACATGGTTCCGTCTAAGTCCAAGCTTACTCAAGTTATATACTTAAAGTATAATAAGAATCTTTGAGAAATATTTTGGGAGACCATATATTCTTAAAATAAGATAAGTTTTTAGTTAAATCGAAAGTTTTTAGTTAAATCGAGCGCCTCAATTAGATGAAGTAAACGAACCAAAGGTCAGTTAATTTTGACATTATTAAGGCACCAATATGCTCATAAGAACTCATACAATCAATGGGATGACTCTAGGTCGTCCGATGGAGTGGTCCAAAATCATGCAATATTTATGGAGAATGACAAAATCTAAAAATAGACCCACACACTTTTTATGAAGGGGGCACCCGGACTTTGATGGATTTGGAGGAGAAAGATGAAAGAGCTTAAAGCATTTGAAGGTTCCTAATCTCCACTACAACATAAACACCAACGTTAAGCTGCCTCCACCACCGGGCCATTGTCATCGTAGCCAGACCACCTTTGTACAGCTACTCCCACTGTCAGACCAATATTGCCCATACATTGCTATCTGGTTGTCCCCGCCGCCAGACCACCATTGTCCGGCCACCACTGTCAACATTTCTCATCGCCATTGGACCACAACCGTCGCTAGACCAATGTCGCAGTCGCTATACTACAACTGTCCAACTGCCACAGCTAGACTATCATCGTTCGACCACCACGATTGCCATCGCCATCGGCATCTTACTGTCATCGCCACAAGACAATAGATGTCTGGCTGCTGCTGCTGCCATTTGACAACTGTTACTGCCGCTGGACCAATGTCACTGCCATTCGACCACCATCATCATCATCGTCTAACTATCATCGTCTAGCTGTAACCCTAAGTTGTACAATATTTCTATGGTTATTCAAGGGTCGATAAAGTCTTGTAATCTGCATCGACATTGTAGAATCATTTGAACAAGGCTAGACCCCGTGATTTTTATCGTTTCAGCTTTTACATAAAAACTCAAGTTATTATTTTTTTGTGAGTTTTTATTTTACCTGTGTGTGTGACAGATCTTCATATAACACTAAAACATTAATCTATCATTCTACTGTCATTAATTTTCTAGCTTGGAATAATTTATTATTAATGTAAAGTCGAAAATAAAAAAAGGACATATAAATTGTTGATTCTAACTCAGCATAATTTCTCCGAACCAATAGAACTCATAAGTTTCACTTCTACTTCTTATTTTAATTGATTCATATTTATGACCTTAAAATAAGATCTAATATAAATCCATTTGAACTTCTTGAATACGAAGTATTATTCTAAAATAAATCTATCCTCATTAGATTGGAATCATCTAAAATAAAAAAAGAGCTAATTACATACATATCATTCGAAACATTTATGTTTACAAATTAAGCACTCGAGTGATTTATTGAACCGCCAAATCGATGCATTTACACGTGCCAAAATAGAAGTATTGAGAATTTGATAAAAATGACAAATATGTGCCAAGATTTTATCATTAATATTGATATTTGAGTGAGGATTTTAAAAATGGATGAAAGATGATACTTGCTTTGCAAACAGCAAAATTTTAGGTGCCCTGGATGTAATTGTAGCAACATATGTATGTATGTATTTTTTTTTTTAAAAAAGGAGCTACAGAAGGCTCCCTCCATGTTTAAATAAAAGAGAAATTACAAGAGGTCCCAATGGGATCAGCCCCACTCAAAAACAACTCCTCTCCAAAAAAACCCAAATAGCCAATCCCAATAGTTCTATACAGACTCCTAAAGAAATAGTAACCAAAAGCAATTGACCGAAAGATTGCTGTTTGATAAGACTTTCCTTGAGAAGAAACTTATAATGAGCAGTTTGTGATATAACACTGAAGATCTGACCTCCACCATAAATAATAGGGTAGTATGAACCTATCTGCAACCAGGACGATAAGATAAGAATTCCCCAGCCCATAAAGGTAAGCTAGAGTTGATTCTGAGGTAAGGGATTGCCAGCAGGTCCCCGGCCAGCAAATAGGAAAGAGGGGTAGGAGGGGAAGCTGAAATGTCACGGATACCAGAAGACAAGGCATTCCTGGCCAGCCAATTTGCTGGTTTATTACCTTCCCTGAAAATGAACTTGAAGTAATGATTACATCTGCCTTGAAGTAGGATAATTTTATTCAACCACAGCTGGAGATGCCAAGGAAGGGAACCATCAGATTCAATGGAGTTAATGAGAGTAGAAGAATCTACTTCAACAATAAGAGAAGTCCACTGGAAGTAGGATGCAATTTTAAAAGCCCAATATACAGCAATAAATTCTGCCTCTAATGCATCCACAACTGCCACAGGAATTTGGAAGAAGATGAGGCACTTACCTAAATGATTCCTGAAAACATCACCCACACCCGCACCAAAGGGTGAGAATCTGCCATCAGTATTAGCTTTGATGAAAGGATATGATGGGGATTTCCAAGTGACTAAAGTGATAGCATTGGGGACCCTTTGCTCAGCAGTAGGAAGGGAACAGATGTAGGGAAAACCTTTCCACCTGATTAATTTAACAATGTATGATAGGCAATTTCTAGCCACTTTAGTTGCACAAGAGGGTGTGTCCTCAAAAGCTGACAGATTTCTGCTCTTCCAAACAAACCCGGCAATAATTAGTGGAATTTGCCCCAACTTAACCTTTTGCCAATCCACCCAGCAATCCCAGAAACAATTCCATGATAGGTTAATTGGATTAAGATTGAAAGACTTGACACAATTAGCCCACACCTGTTGGGAAAATTGACATTGGAAGAACAGGTGCCTGGAAGACTCCTCACTGTTCCTACAGAGTCTGCAGCAAGAAAGTCCCCTCAAACCTTTGAGTTTGAGCAGGTCATCAGTAGGGAGAATATTGTGGAGCAACTTCCAACAAAAAAAAGACATAGATGGAGTGATGTGCTTGTTCCAGATTGCAGAACCCCAAGATGAAATCTGCCAGTTGAACAGTTTGGAATATATGGCTTTAGATAAGCTTTGGTTTTTGTGAGCAGCCCAGATAATTCTGTCAGGTTTGTTGGGGTTGAGAGGAATGGAAGTAATAAGATCCACAGAAGAAGCTTGGAGCAAGGAATGGAGTTTTGGGAGTGACCAATCACCATTAATCCAGCATCAGCAACAGTAAAATGTGGATCCTGATTAACATTGAGAGCTGGAAGTAACCAGTCATCAGGGCACCATTTGTCAAGCCAGAATGACAGGTGGCCAAGACCCGGCCTCCTGTGTGAACATGGAGTCGGCTCGAGTCCCGACTCGAGCATGCGAGCCCAAATCTTAGAGTCCCCCAATTTCCTCGGTAACCAGAGAGGGATGTATGTCTTTGCAATATTTACCTTTCAAAAATTTAGCCCACAAAGAGTGCTGAGATTTAAATTTAATCCAAAGCTTACACTGGTTCACCTGTGATATGTGTTTCAGACTTTTGAAACCAATTCCACCTACCCAAATAGGTTTAGCTACCTTATGCCAGGATGCCCAGTGAATTTGCTTCCTCTTTCCTGACCACAAAAAGCGATTGAAAGTTCTCTCCATCTGTAGCTGGGTGGATTTATTCATAGTGATCATCTGGAGTATGTATGATGGGAAGGTTGTAAGTATACTTTTGAGAAGGGTGATTCTCCCTCCACTGGAAAGAAAGGAATGAGACCAGCTGGAAAGTTGGTTTTGAATTTTCTGCAGGATGGGTTCAAATTGTGTTTGTTTAACTCTACCCTTAAGGAGGGGAACCCCAAGGTAGTTCAGAGGGCCAGTGAGACAAGAGAATCCAGTGTCCTCCCTAATCCAGATTTTGTGACCAAGAGACAGCTTGCTAGGACAAATAACATGGCATTTCTTAAGATTCAGACTCATACCTGAAGAGGATTGGAACAACTGTAGACATTTCATAGCGTTCTTAACAGTATTCTTCTGGGCATTGAAAAAGATAATCACATCATCAGCATAGATGAGGTGGGAAATGTGTAAGTTAGATCTGTGATGATATCTGTGGTGGTGTTGTGAATAAGGTTGGGAATTAAGCTATCTAGAGAGATAGTCCATAGCCAAAATAAAAAGAGTAGGGGATAAATGATCACCCTGCTTAAGCCCTCTACTGGCAGTGAAGTTACCCCAAGAGTGACCATTTAGAAGAATGGAGTGGCAAGTTGAGTGGAGCCATCTGTTAATAAGATTACAAAATTGAGTAGAGAAACCCCTAGCTGAAAGGACATCCAACAGAAAATTCCAGTTGATGGTATCATATGCTTTGCTAATATCCAATTTATAGATAAGGTTACCCCCCCTACAAGCTTTGTATAAGTCCAGCAACATCTCTTGTGCAAGTAAAACATTATCTGTTATAGACCTTCCTTGGACAAAGGCAGATTGGTTAGGGGAGATAATCTTGTCCAGGTGTGGCTGAAGTCTATTAACCATGATTTTACTTATAAGTTTGCTGATTACTGAAGAGAGACAGATGGGCCTATAATGATTCCAAGAGCTAGCATCAGCAGATTTAGGGATCAACACAATGTTGGAGTGACTGAAGTAACTGGGAAGATTTTGGCCCATGAAGAAGGATTGGATGGATCTGATGACATCCCCTTTAATAAGGTTCCAAGTCTTTTTGTAGAAATAAGCAGTGAAGCCATCAGGTCCTGCTGTTTTGGAGCTGTCAATGGTAGAAAGAGCATTCCGGATTTCCATTTCAGTAGGAATATCAGTCAACACAAGGGAATTCACAAACTTCACCTCCTCCTCAAAAAAAGAACAATCCAGATGGGCTCTCTCCACTTGGGGTTGATTCAGAAGGGTTCTGTAGAAAGAAACAACATCCATAGCAATGGCAGTATTATCATTAAGAAGAGTACCATCAGTAGATTTAATGGTGTGAACTATATTACATCTTCTCCTATACTTAATGAAAGCATGGAAGAATTTAGTATTCATATCCCCCTCCTTAAAGATACTAACAACAGCTTTTTGTTTTAATAGTTGTTCCTGCAGAGTGATAGCATTGAGTAGGTCCTCCTGAGCTTGACAAAGATTTCTTTCCAGAGAGTCATCTCCAAGAACCTTCTCCTCCAGCATGTCAACTTTACTTTTTGCAGCCTCAACAACAAGATAAACATTCCCAATTGTATCCCAATTCCATTTCCTGAGGCCCTTGGCCACTTTCTGATGAAGCAGACATAGATGGATCCATGAGTCAGGCTGATGGATACTAGTCCAGAGAGAAGCCACTACCTCCAAAAAAGAGGCCTGGGAAGACCAGAAATTGAGGTATCTGAAGGGGTGCTGCTGGGGGGTATGGGATGGGGCAGTCATAGTAAGTAGTAAAGGTCTATGATCAGAGCCTGCAAGGGGAAGATGAGTAACAAAAGTAAGGAGAAAATGGGAATGCCAACAATCATTTACCAGGAACCTATAAAGTCTCTCCCATAAGCTCCCTCTTTTCCAAGTATAATCAGGTACATTGTACCCAAGGTCAAAGAGAGCAGCCTGTGTAATATTATTGATGAAGGTGTTCATTGTGGAAAGATTAGGAGATCTCCCTCCAAACTTTTCAGCAGAATTGGTAATGCAGTTGAAATCACTCCCCACTAACCAGGGTAAATTCAGATTATTGCCAATAGAATGAAGCTTGAGCCATAATTCTTGTCTATCGGATTTGGAGCAGCCTGCATAAATAAATGAAGCAACTCCATTCTGACCATTGAGCTGGAATGAGAGATGAATGAATTGCCTATCATCTACCAGCATAGACCAAGAGAGTTCAGTTCTGCATAAGAGCCAAATTTTATTACTGATATTGGAGAAGTGAGAGAAGCCAGGGAATTTTTTAATGATCTTTTCAGGGTAGTTGTGAACCATAGGTTCAAGTAAAACTATGCACCAAAATTTATACTTTCTATTGAGGTTAATAATTCTTTGAAGAGACAAAGGGTGAGAAACCCCTCTAATATTCCAACAAATAAAGTTAATAATTGGGATGTTTGGTGGGTGGATGAATGGATGATTGAGATTTGGATCTAGTTCTGCCTCTAGTGACTGAATGTGGAGCAGCAGCCAGGAGATTTGCCACCTCATCAGAGGATGGGGTGGGATGTAGCAGAAGTAAATCTTTTTGGTTTTTCCTTTTCTTTTTTGGGGTAATGACATGCCACTCCCCTCCCACCAAATGATCCTTATGAGCCTCAACAGGCAGCTCAGTGGAGGAGGGGGGGTGTGAATAGATACTGGGTTACATTCTTCCTCACTCTACCCAAAGGAGAATAGACATGGGGGAGGGGGGGGGGAGAAAAAATAGGGGGTGAGGAAGGCTCAGGTGAGATATGAGTAGGGGGTTCAGTAGAGCTATTATTGGAACAAGGATGGGTGGGAGAAGGAGGAGTAGGAAGAGTGGGAACAGGAGCATGACTAGGTAAAATAGGTGTTGGTGACTGGAGGGGGGCTGGAGAATTGACCACTGGAGTAGGGGGTACAGTAGAGTTGTCTTTGGAATGGATGGGAGAAAGAGGGGTATGAGGATTGGGAACAATAGCATGGTTAGTTAAAATAGGTGCTGGTGACTGGAGGGGGGGGGGGCAGAGGAAATGAGCACTGGAGTTACAGCAGGTAATAAAGGCATGGGGGAAGAAAGGGGAATCGAAGAATTGGGTATTGAAGCTGGAGCAGGTCCAAGCAAGCTAGAAGAAGGATTTCTGACAGCTGGGGGAGGGTGAGAGACCCCTGAAGATTGAGCCCTCTTGGAGGGTGGGTGGAGCCTGAAACACCTGTCTAAGGTGTGTCCAAACATTCTACAGTGGCTGCAGTAGTAAGGTTTCTGCTCCATCACAACCTCCTGCCAGGCTGCAACCTCATCAGAGCCCACCCAAAGTCTATACACTTCAGGTAAGGTTACATCTTTTTCCACCAAGACCCTTGCAGCAGCAGGTCTAGCTCTATTAACTGTAGGGTTATCTGCCCTCAAAGGAGTACCAAGAGCCTTAGCAATATTGAAGAGGGCATTTTGGTTAAAGTACCTATAGGGGAGCTCAGGGAATTTAAACCAAATAGGCACAACAGTTGGTTCATTCTTAGGATTGAAATCAGGTGTCCACTTAATCAGTCTCATCTCTGAACCAACAATAGTAATGGCCTTCTTAGCAAACATTCTTGCAAAATCCTCCTCAGTGGACAATTGTATTAGTAGATGCCTTCCATCCAGTAAGCCCAGCTGCCAAGTACCCACAAACTTGAGTGAGTCAAAGTACTGTCTTACTAGCTCCATCCTTTGATGCCCCAAAGCAAATTTTCCAATGAGGGTTAGCTTGACTTCATCATTTAGTTGATTAAGTTCCCGGGCAGTGAAGAACACAGCAGGTTCCCCATCCTTTGTGCCAGTAGGGTGAATAAAAGGACAAGATATTCGACCAGTAGCAGCATCATGAAGGTGCTGGGGGAAGATGCTATTCTCAGGATTAGTTTCAATATTTATTCTATTGCCAACAACACTAGCAAAAGAAGCTTTAGCCAATTGAATATTAGTTTCTAACTCCACTGGATGATCCATGGGAGGGGAAGTCCCCTGTAGCTCCCCAAGAAATCACCAATCAAGAACTAGGAACTAAATTACCAGGACAGTTGTAGGAACCTCAGCCCCCAGTAGGAACAGAAGAGCAGGCTCAAAACAAAAGAAGCAGAGCCAAGGACTGAGGAATAGAACAGTAAAATTTGAAAATAAGGGAGCCCGGGAAGCCCCTTCCACCCAGAAAAAACCAAGAAAAACCTCACAGCACAGTCCAGCCAACCCCAGCTACCAGCAACCTTACCTCCTCCCAGGGCCACCACAAGGAAACGCGCCGCCGGCAAACTCATGCTAGAAACCCTAGCAGAGCAACACACTCCACAGCCGCCATTCTTTTGTTCAATACTATATGTATGTATGTATGTATGTATATATATATATATATATATATATATATATATATATATATATATATATATATATATATATATATATATATATATATATATATATGATTTAAATATTTTACTCAATAATCATGATGAATTTAGTTATTTTTTAAAATCTGAAAAATTATTATAATATATAAATAGTTTGTAAAAATTTTATTGTTATTACGGTAAAAAAACTTCTAAAATTTAAAATTTATCAAATTATTATCAAATAGTCTCATTTTCTTTTTTTCAATTTTTTTTTCACCTCAAAATAATTAAGCAAACATTTTGACCCACTATAAAGAACGACGTGGTGATCTGTAACATGACAGAAAAGACAAACCTTGAATGAAGTCCCTTAATGATCTCATAATCACACGATAATTAATTCTTAATTATGAAATGATTATTTAACTAACTAAGAAGCTAATCCCCTCTCCGATTCTTTGAACCTTCATCACTGTCCTTGTCATTGACCTCCATTAAAGCCTCAATATCAACTTGAAAAGAAAATAAATGTATAGTCTAACTATTAAACAAATATAAACACTGATATGACTAACAAACTGGTCTGATCTAATATGAATTTTAAGAAAGTTTAAATTTTAAAGAATCTAAACATTTGGGTTTGAAATTTTATTTAATAATCTTGAGATCAAATGAACTTCATTTTCTACAAGTTTAACATCAAGGTTGTACGCCTCGATGAATCAAATATTGCAGGACAACATCACTTGAATTTGAGTGTAATTGGGTTCGAATCAAACATCTAGAGGCAAAATGGATTTAACAAATTTTTTGTGCTTATATTCAAAAACTGAGGCTTAACGCGATGTGTTTAATAAGTATGCTAAGGCACTAGAATACCTATTGTTGCATGTTAAATAATTTGCGACCATAGAGTGTTATATTAACATCCTAGTACGATACGATAATTCAACACACACACATGTAAAAGAAGAGCTGGTAGATGGGATAAATAGATATTTTTATGTGGAAAAACCAAATGGGTGAAATTTTAGGTATGAAGCCCCATATCTTGTGGCCCACTGCATTTTAGTGTTCTGGGTTCATCGGTTGTCTTAGACTATTAACAAGTCAGATAGAAAGAGATTTCCACTGTTACCACAGCAATGGCGAATCTAGGTCGCATTAACTATTATGTGGTTTTAGGTACCTTTCTTGGTAAGTGTGAGTTATTACATCATAGGGCACCAACATAGTCTAATGGAGTTATAGGCTTGAGATTTTGTATGTCATAGTCTTTAGTACTATCAAAGGATACCTGATAATCAAGCCTAAGCTTCTAAACTAGACTTTTCTAGGGGTATGTGTGATCCAAAGTTTCATTTCTGAGTTGGTCATCCTAGGATTCACATTTAATTTATCTTAGTGTGGTTTTTGTTGTTAGAGTTGGTGAATTTATATTTTTTTTGGTTTTGATATTTTAATTTTAATTAAGTATGGCTTCCTAGTTTATCATTCAATATAAGAATTAATTTATTCTATGGTTGATGTTTTGCATTTGGTTTTATGCTAGATTAAATTTTCTCATTAATTTTAATCCTTAAGTTTGGTTTCTATTGTTCGTTTGATGTTTTGCCATTGAAGTTTATATTAAAATTGTAAACTTATATGATTTGATATGAGATTTTACAAAAAAAAAAAAAAAACACTATCAGCTTAAAGGGGTGCCCCTGTAAACTGCTTAAAAAGTTGTGGATATGATAATTTGAAAGGTTTAAAACACTACAACAATTTAACTTATTACTGACGAACAAATACCATCGAAAATAATATTAAAACCACGAGTAATACAATTATTAATGGTCAATCTACGGTTTATTCGACGTAGCAAAAATGTTTGTTGGTAATATAGTTATCTACATATTTATCGACAGTTATTTTAAAATTGTCAGTTATCTGACAATTAGTAACCATCACTGTTAGTTCAAAACTGTACCGTGTTTAACCATTAGTGTCCGTCGGTAATATAATAACATATTTATACATAAGAAAAGTGTTGCACTTCTATAGGAAACATGTCTTGTTTCTTTCAGCAAAGTGTAGCTCAACCATCAGTTAGCCGTGGAAAATTACTGAAAGGATGTATCTGATGCGTGGCTACAACATTACAATAAATATTTGAAAAGTTGTTTTGGTTCAGTCACAAAGTATAATCAGTTTAATAAGAAAGTAGACAATCTTTACGCAAGTATACGTATTGTTCAAGTAATACAGAGCTCTAGTAGAATCCTGGTTATCGATCCAACAGGGAGGAATCAAACCTTAAAGTGTAGTACAGAAATCCAATATTCAAATTTGCAATGCACTTAAAGTAATTACTAAAGTTGCTAAAGTTAACGATGCTAGAGATATTAAGATCACTAAAGTACTTTCTATACTTCAAATTAAAGTTAACTACTACTACTATAAGTTTTGTAATGCAAGGTTCAAATTTAGAGAAAGTATCCTCCTCTTTACAATGATGTTATGGTGAGTGAATGATAAAGATTAGTAAAATTCTTGTATTGTGCCAAATCGGAACATACCTATTCTTTAACCTCTTTCGAGTGCTATAAAGAATATTGGCTAATCCTAGGTTTAGTCCCTAAATCTGTTGTTAGGCTGGGAGGATACTGGCTCTCACTCCAGAGCTTCCACTTCCCTTCGCCTGAAAGCTAACACTTACTTTAGTTTCCAAACACTAAAGCCAAATTGGAGATTTTAGTCTGTCACGCTAAAATTTCCAATTCTACGCCCAATAAACATATTTCCCTATTTATTTACACCCATTCCCCATGAACTACATCACTCATTCATGAACATTGAATGTAATCTTCAGTTTTTTATTTAAAGAATTTTCCTTTCATATCGTATGTTTCATAACATATTTTAACAATTCAATTGGCCAGATCGAAAAGTAAATGAAGTACCAAGTGAAAAATCATCACAATTTCTTAACATTTATATGGCACATCCAATCTAAACCATCACTTCACCATATACCATTGCAAGGAGAAGATGAAGAAATCTACTCAGAATTCGTGAGGAAGATATGAAAAAACAAAGATTTTATATATAAAAGCAAAGTCATACAAACAATAAAAAGTAGGTACAACTTATCTCAATTTCTTCCCCAAGCAAAACCCTTGATGTTCCTTTGAATCACCATCACTCTTCACAAAAACACACAATTCTCACTTGGAATAGTAGGGAAGAAGCAATATCTCACTTTCCCTCTCCTCCTACAACTCTTTTGAAAAGAATCTCTCACAAAACAACACTTTATACAAAAATCTAGACTCTAAACTCTTTACAAGCACTCCCTCTTAACTCACACACACTTTACTTCACTCACACCACTTCTTCTCTAAAGTCCTCTCTTGAATTCTGGTGCCAAAATCATGTTAAAATAATCTAGGGATGATTTCCCCAAGATATTCTTTAAGAATCCCTCCAAAAGTCATCCAAATACATTGAATTTGGCCACCATTGACATTAGGCACTGTCGGCGCCCTATCACGCTTAAATAATTTAGGATCTCTGGAAGAATACGGCGTTAAAACCCTTCTGGCACCAAAGGTGCCAGAACTTCAAAATTTGGCTTTTATTCTTTTTCGCTTCAAATTCATTCCTTTTTGCTTTTTTCTTGCTCCATCTACCTAATATAATCATAACTACAGCTAAACATGAAAAATATATTCCTTTAAATTGCAATATCACCAACAATGAGTACAAAGTATATATGAAAAATCAAACATATTTTTGGTGCATCAATATCCATTGAAAAAGTGCAGCACTCTGTGAAAATGTCTCTTGTTCAATAATCCATCAAATTGAAATCAAAACTTAATCAGAAAGTCGTAACCATCGGTAAGTTATCAATAAGCAACTGCATGAGAAAAAAATTAAACACTTCCTTTAACATTATAATTTACACACTTACAATCGTAATAGTATAATTTCTACACAGCACAAGACAACGACAAAATAAAATTAATTAATGCATAAACTATATAAAAAAATAAAATAAAATTAATTGTGTTAAACGAAATGAAATCTCCAATTGTTCAATAGAAATTTTATTCTTGACTAATAAATTGTTTAATATATACAAACATAGAGAAACAACCCCTACTTATCATCATTGGTCCTCTCCTTGTTGTCATCCTCCTCATCATCATTTTGAACTGGTTGCTTCCCTCTCTGTAATTCAGAACACAACACTGCTTTGAGATTGATTTCATCTTCTAGTTCATCTTCGATCTTAAGGTGGCTACTTTGGTGGAGACCTACCTAGCAACCTCAGCAACAACTCGGTGATGCATCTCCCCTTCCTGTGTAGTGGAAGTAAATGCACCAAATGTGCTAGTGGTGGGGCAGGCATCATAAGCCGACACCTGGGACCTCTACCCGTAATTCTTGTCCTTCTTCTTATCGCCAACAACCTCCATTCACATGTTGCATTTAGAAGACTTGTGAGATGTGGTCTAACCACTGCTCGACTGCTGGAATCGGCTCTCCTTGATCCTCTAGAGGACCTCCAACAAAAATATATGATTAATGAAAGTTAGAGAGTTGATAAACTTATATAGTTATTTAAATTTTATACTAATTAATCATGTGTTTTACCCGAGTTGCTTGGGATCTAATATCCACTTAGGACTAATCTGACTGTCGCTAGTAAGTGCGCTCGTGTAACTCTACTGCAGTTGGCTCCCACCATTCTCTAGAGTTTGTTAGTGTAATGAAATAGTTAGCATAAATTTAAGTTAAAATAAGATTTAATCTAGAAAAAAATCTTACCAGTCTCCTCTTATACTCCATATATGGGGGAGCCCTACTAGTGTGCTTTGAGGCCCCCATGCCCCAATAGTCAGAGATGATTCTGATTGGTTTGCTCCCTCTTTTTCTGATACTTAGGAGAGTCCTAAGTACTAAGTATGGTTGCAAACACATCCTCGTTGAGCCACAAGGGACACTCACATGTCTGGTTAATGTTATTGAATTGGTCATGATGATGATCACTCGCCTTATGCTCGAACTTCGTCTAGATGTGTGCCTCATCCTCAGAGGGCTAGGACCACTATTTCTGTAAATTAAATTAGAAAATATTAGATTAATAAAACTAAATACATAAATGATATTACTATGTTTGGGTTGTACTGCAAACTCTAGAAATCACATATCCCGAACTGGCCTTGGGATCTTTCTCCAGGATTAGTACTTCCTCGGAATTATGTCTCTAATGGAATGGATGGTCTATGTCGGGAGAGTAAATCTAAAAATTATATATGATTAGTTCTCTACTTAATAAAAAAATAGAAATCAATAATGTTAGTATTAAATTAAAAAATATGTGTTCCCCACTACCCTGAGCTGATGTCGGCTGCTCAAGTTGCTCGAACTAGACGACGCATTAATAATAGTTGATGGTGACTATACTAATATGTTGGTCATGCCTTCTTAGGGTGTTGGTATCGTGGTCATGACTGGTGATGTTGATTTTGTGGTAGTCATCAATGGAAGTGGTGCTAGTGTGGTATTCAAGAATGAACGCCGTGGTGTTGTGGTGGGAGTCGAGATGCAAGCTTGATGGGGTGAGTCAACCACAAGGCTTGCCACCGTAGCATTAAATCCATGACCTCATCATCAGGTAGAACTCGCAAGGTACTACGTACCCTAATAAAGAAGAGGCTACCCCTCCCTTTAGAAACCTTCTAAAAGCACAAAAATAAAATTAATTAGTGCAATTACAGACAATTAAAACTAAAAAAAAACTACATAGTAAAAAAAGGGAAATAGTAAATTTCACGTAATCAACAAAAAATTAAATTTGAAAATACAAGTGTATGTAGTAAACAGAAAGAAAAACTATAAAGTGCAATTTATAAACTACTGAAACTAAAAGAATAGAAGTAAATAATAAATATAAAATAAAATTAAAGAGTGTAACCTATACACTACGGAAACTGGAAAAAAAAAAATTACGCAGTTGAAATAACTTACAAATCTTAGTTAACCTCCTTTGATGTGTCGCTTTAAAATTAATTCATCCAAAGCATCTTCAAAATGATACTCATCAATATGAATTTCTTCTTGTTTTCCACTAGGGTCCTCAAAATTGACCTCTTCATGGTTTGTATGGAGTGAGATGTATAAATCTGTCATTTCTATTTATTATAAGTTGGTTTAGTTGATCTACATATCAACATTAGTTATAGATTTACACACTATTACTACTGCACACTCAACTTTATCTCATTATCTTTGGAGATATGGAATATAAAATACCTGGCATGCTTGCCTTACTAAAATGAACAGATCAAATTTATTGTACAATTTGTTTATTTTTGCTTCTGCAATATTATACGATTGGATTATGGTGCGACTTTTTTAAATTGCCAAAATTTATGAACTCAGATTTATATATATTGAATTGGTTTTCTATTGAGTCACACAATTAAACGCAAGTATACGTATCACTCAAACAATACAGGGCTCTAATGGAGTTCTGGTTATCGATCCCAAAGGGAGGCAATTAATTTTATAATGTAGCACAGAAATCACTTCTCGTCACAACACGATTGCAAGTATTTACTAATATTAAAAGATAAACAAACAGTTGCAATTACTAATTCTACTAAAGTATGTTCTAACTTTCTAGCAAGTTTAACTAACACAAGACTAAATTTATAACAAAATTTCAATTGTAAGAAATAATCTTCCTCCTCCCCAATAATAATGTGATGATTTAGTGGCATAGATCAGTGATGCAAATGTATTGTGCCAAATAGGAGCATTCCTATTCTTTACCCTTTTCTAAGCTCATAAAAAATATTGGCTAATCCTAAGTTCAGTCCCCAAATCCGTGGTTAGGCTGGGAGGATACTGACTCTCACTTCAGAGTTCCCACTTCCCTTCCCCTAACGGCTAACTCTCGCTTTGGCTTCCAAACCCTAGGACCAAAATGGGGATTTCAGCATGTAACTCTAACATCTCCAATTCTACGCCCATCAAAATATATTTCCCTATTTATTTGCACTTAACCCCCATGAACTGCGTCACTCATTCATAAACATTGAATGCGACCTTCACTTTTGTTGTGGATCTCATAATCCTTTCAGAATATAAGTTTCCTAACAAATTTTAACAATTTAATTGGACAGATCAAAAAGTAAATGAAGTACGAAGTGAAAAAGGTCATCACAAATTCTCCATAATAAATCGACACATCATTTCCATATCACAACATCAACACATTACATGAAAAGGAGGAAGACAAAGAAATCTACACAAGACTCATGAGGAAAGGATGATAAAATATGGATTTTATATATAAAAGCAACGTCATACAAACAGTGTAAAGAAAAGACAACTTATCTCAAACTCTTCCCCAAGCGAATCTCAAGGAATTCCTTTGACTCCTTATTATTCTTCACAACAACTCACAATTCTCTCTTTAGATAAGTAAAGAAGAAGAAAGCTCTCACTCCCCCCCCTCCAAGATTCCTTAGAAGAGAACACACAAACCCAGATTTCCTAAACAAATGAAAAAACACCCTCACTCCCTACTCCATCACACTCAAGACTCTCTCCCCCCACACTAAACTTGGCTCCAAAACAGTTTAAATTCGGCCATAACTGATTTCCTAAGAGTTTCTTCAAGCATCCCTCCAAAATCAGGCCAAATACATTGAATCTAATTTGAAATCGGGATAGGGCACAGTCCGACGCAGGATATGGCGCCGTCTAATGCTATTTTCTGCCTTATGGTCCAAAAGTCTCTATAAATTAGTGCGGTCCGGAGCTAGTGACAGTGTCGTTCAGCGCTAGTTCATTAAAATGCACTTTGCTCTATTTTGCTCCAAATTTGCTCATTTTTGCTACCTTTTGCTCCAAAGGCCTAAAATCATTGTACTTACATGAAATCATGAAAAATACCTTTATTTAAAGTGCAATATCATCAAAAACAGGTATGCAATGGACATTAAAAAGCTATCAAATTTTCAGTGGATCAAGATCCCCAAACATTACTATTACTTGTCCTCAAGTAATTTAGTTAATACATAAAATACTAATCCACTGTAATGTATTTTCTTTCTAGAATACTATAATTTAGACTTAGATAAGTACAATAGTAAAATTTTGAGAAAGATCTTTGAATAATTCAAGTAAATCTTGCAGGTGTAAGACTAGCTAGTAATAAAGTCTAAGAGTTCTAGCCTTGTCTTCATTTCAAAAATGACTGTAGATAGTCCTATTAAGGCACTTAAAAGTATTGCATGAAAAGAAGTTTATGAGAACACTACTAGTAAAGATGCTAATTCATACATTTAAGTTCAGGAAAGTAATTAAGTTTTTCCCTTTAGGTAGGTCCAAGTGAAGCTAGTTTTTGATTTGGCATCTCCTCAACCTTCACCTCACTTTTTCTTTTCTTTTTCTTCTTCTTTTTTTTACTTTTGCTATTTGCTTTTTTCAAGTGAGGATTACTATACCTGGATAACCTTTAATAATTTTGAACATCACCTTTTTCACCCAAAATTTGAAACTTACCACATTCATTTACCTTATAGGCATTTCTTTAGCTTATTATTGATTCATCATAGAGTCTCAATCCTTTCCTTTCACATAAAGTTTTAGGATTCTTAATACTTCAAACATACCATTTTTCTTACTTTGAATAGTTAATTATAGTCCTATTCTCTTATACCAAATATCTTAGCCTACAAAATTACTTTTCATTACCAAATAATTTCATTCAAGTGCACTAAGTATTTAAATAAAATCAAAATACAGTTATCTGAAATTAAGCTTTATCACAGGAAATCATGTTAAAAATTTTGAAAATACTTTTAAATGAGAATAACTAACAGTTAATTTTTTTCCTCCCCTAAACTTAAATTTTTGAATATTAATACAATTAACATGGATAGAAAGAAAAAATATAAACATATATAACGCATACCTCAATTTGATGGGCTTTTCATACCTTTGAGTTTAAGCAGGTCTTTTTCATAAATTAGAACAGTAGACCTGAAATAATTAAGAGCATTTCTACACACAAATATAGGTTAGGAATTTGCAAGGGAAGAAGTTTGAAATTATAAAACATAAAATATCAACTAAACACATAACACATTAACATCCAACAATTACAGTAACAGATTAAACGAACAGACTAAATACAATTACATCACATCCATCGCAATTCAACATAAAGTTCACAACAAACACATCCAAATATAAATTACATCACAAATACAAATTACTGAGTTTCACGTACATTACAAATACATCAACAAATACAAAATGCAATGAAAATAAAAATACAAAACTACCAATCATCATCTGTAGGAGCTCCACCATCATCAGGTTCATTAGGTGCGGTATGGAGTGTACTCAGGGTCTGCAGGGAATACAACACTAGTGTCTCCTTTGAAAAGTCTCATCTGTGTGTCATGATAAGCTATATCATATTCTCCCCACCGCACTTGATAATCATCATTTATTTTATTCCTTAATTCTAGTCCCTCTACTCTGGTGTTCAACTTTTCTAACTGAACCATAACATCATGCAGAGTAGGTTCCCTAGATGTAGATGGTCTCTCTTGACTAGAAGAAGGTACATTAGCTTTCTTACTCCATTTCCATCCTACATGCACTTCATAGGATTTCAGATTTAGTTTACTTATTGGCTTCAAGGGATGGACTACCTCATCATTATCTTCAGTTGCTACACCTGCCTGAATACACAAGGAATGAATCAGGCTAGGATGTCCTATTCCACCTGTAGTCTCTCCTTTTGAATTTGTCAAAATACTCTTATGAATAATAGCCCTAATATTAATATTCTTCATGTTATAAATACAATAATTTAGAACAGCTCTATCTACAATAACCTCGCTGTGATGGCTGGTAGGAAAAAGTCATGCAGAAATGAAATAATGCCAAGATTTTGATACAGGATTTAATGTAGAAAGTAGGAAGTTAAACTTTTTTACTTCTGTTTAATCTTCCATTCCCCTTATCCGCCAATCAAATAGTTCATAACCATATCCAATGCTTCACTAGTAACAGGAAAATTTTTGTATTCACACAAGGAAGGTTCTCTCAACTGTTAAAATGCATTAATGCTGGCAGGGGTAAATTCAACCATTTGTCCTCTAACAAAGATATATTTGCTCTCAAAATAGTATAAATTAGCATAAAATTCTCTTACAATCCCCAGCATCGCTTCAGCAGTAACATAGCAGAAAATTTCCCATTGATGATTTACAATTAATTCTTCAATCACACCTCTAGGATTTTCAAAGGCTTTTTATTGAATACACTTCTTATTTCTATCTACTAAAGCGGGAATAAGCTTTGAAATTCACAAATTTACTCTCATCATAATCAAAATTTCTCTTCCCTTTAGCCATTCTCGGAGCCATTTTTCTAAAAATATCAAATTTATCTAAATCAATTTCAAAATTTCAATGTAATAGACTCCAAAGTAAATTTAAATAGATAAGAACTCCAAAACCATGGAAAATCTTCAATGTTTCTCCAAAAACCTCAAAATTCAAATCTTCCTAATGTAGGAGATTTCCACTGTCAAAATAAAAAAAATTTAGTTTAAAGTGAAGCTCTTACCAAGAGAAGATGAAATCCAAACTTTCTGGCCACAAAACCGCTTCAAATCAAAATGCAAGTGAGCCCTAGGTACAAAAGTCGGCCTTGGTTGGAGGTAGAAGATGATGGTTTGGGCAAAAATGGTGGGTCCCAGGGATAAATCATGAAATTTGAGAGTTTAAATTTTCTTTTCTGGTCGGGCACGTGTTGACCTCATTTTTGGTGAGGTCTTCTCTTCTTCTCTTTAGTACTTAGGATCTAGCCTTAGGCTTTTCCTTTGACTATCCTAGAGGATTAGAATTGGGACCCACCACTTAGAAATTCAAACCACTTCCTAACTCCCCGCAAACTCCACAAACTTGATTGTAGACCCCTAACCACCTAGAGGGTTGAAATCAAATGTGAAAGTTTAAAGGATGAGTTCTAATAGGACTCTTTGGCCTTAGGATTGCCCCAGGTGGCCCAGTCCGGTGAAGGGCTGACTTACACACACACTACACCTAAACACTACACTTTCACACACCTCTTAAAACCACACCCATACCCAATTTGACCTCCTAACTCATGCAGGTGATTCACATGGATGGTCTTTAACCCCTAAGCCCTTGGCTAAGAGGGTTAGGAACAACATAGTGGATGCCTCAAATGAGTCCCTTCATGGCTCATGTGGGCTTGATATGGCTTCATGGCTCAACCAAAATTATTTCATTCCACTTACATTCACCCAAGCTTCCATTTTCCAAATTTTCAATTTTTGACCCCCGGGACCCTACACCCGCCTAGCCTACCCAATACCCTTGAAACCACCCAAAATTTGCAAAATCACCTAAATCACCCAAAAATCCTCAAGACCAATCCTAAACATTGCCTCACCAATCAAATTGATCATCCATAGCCAAAAATACCAAAAATTCCAAAAATACCTCCCAATACCCTCCAAATACCCAAAATACCCCTCTTAGCCAAAAAATCCAAAAATTCAGAAAATTCCCAGAAAATTCCAAAAAATCCCAAATATTCCCAATTTCATTTTGTTCAACTACACCATGGGCCAATTTTGTCAATTTACCCCACTTTTATCAAAACCCCCAATTTGACCCATTTTAACCCAAAATGAACCCAATGTCAAACCAAACCTACCCAATTGACCCAAATTCTGGACCAATTCAATTCTAAACTTCAATTCAACATCCCCAACACCAATCTAGACCAAATCCAAGTCCAATTTGATTGACATTTGGATCCAATTTCACTTTTGGCCTTAAAGCCCATTTTGGACCCATGACCCAAACTTAGCCCAAACTCACCCAATTCAACTCCAATTAAACCCAAATCTTTTCTAAACCTTGCTTAACATCCCCATAAACAAAACACTAACATGATTTGCCAAAAATTTAGACCCAAACCCCACTCAAATTCAACCTAAAATCAAAAAGCCCAATTTTGACCTAAACCCAAACCTAACCCAAATAAACCCAAACCTCAAAATCAAAACCCAACCAAAGCCAAAACCTATTTGAAACACTCCCATAAACATTTCCCAACATTTATTTTACATCAATTTCAACCCTAGCCCAACATTGGCCCAAGTTAGCCCAATTTGACCTATATTGGCCCATTCACCAAAAAGCCCAAATCCAACCCAATTCAAACCCAAACCACCCCAAATTTGCTCCAAATCACTCATGACCCATCCATGAGCTAAAACCAACATTTGTTTGGCCCAATCCTTCACAAATCTCCCATCCATAAATTTATTTCCAAACCAAAAGCCCACTTTCTTAAACCTTCCTAAAGCCCATCTCCACCAAAATCCAAAGGGCAAAATCAATCCAAGGCCCATATGACAAATTCTCTTCATCATGACTTCAATTAAAATCATCCCTAAGTTCAAATCAATCATCAAATGGTTCCAAATCAAGCCATATGCCAAATTTCCATCAACATGCCAAAATTTCCTTAAACCCATTTCCATGAAATTGACTTGGTTTTTCCCCAAGCCAAAGGTGAGCCATGAAGCCATGCATGAGCCCCATGGGAGCCATGAGAGCCATGGAATCTACTTTCCACCTCACCAAACCATTAATGGTAAGAGAGGGGATCTCTTTCTTAAACCCTTTTAAACCCTTTTTTACCTTAAGCATGTCACACACTAAACCATGCTTAGCCACCTCACCATGGATGGAGACTTCACCACTCCTCAGCTGACCCAACTGATCCTCCCAGCCCAAAATCAGAGCTTGGAAGGGTGCACCAAGCCCAAAATGTTGGGTTGACCCAAACCAAGCCAAAGTGACCTTATCCCCCATTCCATTCTAATCCAACACCTTTACACATGGCTAATGCCAATTGACTTCACCATTGCCAAGCCCTGACCTCCCTGGTCAAGATGGTGACCCTTGCCTGCCGGCCAGCCGCCTGGGTCGCCGGAAAACTCCATGGCCGAGACCTTGGGAGGAGCCAAATTTTGGAATTCCACCTTGCTGAGCTGCCTCACTCCAAATGGCCACTGCAGCTGTTCTTCTCCTCACCAGAGCAGCTGATCCCAACCATTAAACCCCCCTGGGAGGCCCTCCACCCTCTCCTATTTAAACACCACCCCTTCTCGGCCATGAGAGGTGCTGAACCAGACCTTACTGAAACTCTGCCAAAATTGCTCTAGATCATTCTCCATACTTAGAGCAATTGATCCCCAGTGCCAATTTGCCCTGATCCCCACCAACAGAGCCCAATTTCTCAGCCAAAATTCCACCCAAAACCAAGACACTTCTCCACAGTGGATCAATCCTCAAATTGATTGGTCCTACACCTTCACCAGACCAAGGGAAGAAGTCCACCAGCAAAAGCTCCCTCTCCAGGCCACCCATCTGTTCCAGACTCCAAGCTTTGTGATCGGGCTTGGTCGAAATCATACCTAGACAATTCACTGCGACCGGGAGACTTCATCCGGAGCTTGCTGGGATCCAATCGAAGGTGACACAACCCTCAGATTGAAGCCACACTTCTCTGAGCAAAGGTATGAGCTAACTCTTTATCCCGAGTTTCTGAAGATTCTCCATTTCAAATACCTTAATTTCAATGCATGATCACCGTATAGATGTGTTCGTCTCTTCAAGACGAATCCATAGAGCAGAAGAACACGAAAATCCGTTAAGTATTGAGTGAGATATTAGGGATTTAGTGTGGACGGTTCTCGGGTTAGGAGGCTTAGGGACGATGAACGGATGCCGTTCATTTAATACACGCGCGGATGGACGGCTAGGATCGCGCCGGATGAGGAGACGGAACGATACAGCGGGCCCCCGGAGCGCTGAGTTGGATGGCGGCGCCGAATCAGAAGGCGACGTGTGTGCGTTCAGAGCTGCCAAGGTTGAGTCAGCGCCGCCATTTTAAATAGAAAATTAGGGTATTTTCTTATTTATTTAATTCCCTAAACTTGGAAAATTCATAACTTTGTGTAGAAAAATCAGAAAAAAAAAATAAAAATGCCCTCTTGCTCGGTGAACGAGAGGAGAATAATGTGGAAAAGAAATCATTTAATTTCATCAAGTATTTTATTTTTAATAATTTATTTACTCGACTGCATTGTTTTAATTCTCCATGCATATAGGAAATTCACCATGGCATGAGACCATAGGGCTTTTGAAGCCTCCGAATTTGGGAACATTCCCCGAATTTTCCAAAGTCGAGAGCCATCCCTATGAAAAGTTATTGATTTTTCAAATTCATGTTACTGTTTTGAGTATTTTAAATCCAATAATTAGCATGTTGTGAAATAAATTCTAGAAAAATTTGGTTATGTTTCTTATGACCAGAGGACCCTAGGAAAAATAGGTTTTGAATTAATTCACTTGGAATAACCCTAATTGACTTAAACACCCAAAATAGGTCCTTAATTAATTAGAGCTAATCATGCATCAAATTGACTTGTAATCAATTCCCCACTGACCTTTAGGATCAGAGGAACCCACCATAAAAATTTGAAGCCAATTGGACTTGGTTAGCCCTATCAAATGGGTTGATTAAGCCATTTAGCCAATTTAAACTTTAAAAATTCATAACTTTCAAAATACTTTTCAAAAATTCACCAAATTGGTTTTGGAGCCTCTCGATATTAGGGGAATTTAAGATAATTAAAATTTCAATTTTCTAAAAAAGTTGATTTTTTGTATTATTTTAATATTTTAATAATTAATAAAATAATAAAAATCACAAAAATAATAAAATTCACCAAAATGTCACATTTTAAATTTTAATCACTTAGGAACAAATTCCATTTTTTTTTCTAGGTCTCTATGATGAGTTATTAAATTTTAAAGCCCTAGGGTAATTTTAAAATTAAAAAAAATGTATTTTCTAGCATTTCCACTAAAATAATTATAATAAATCAAAGAAAAATAAGAAAATTATAAAAATTGATTCTCTGATTTCCTTGATATCAGAGAGATTTTTGAAAAATATAAAATTCATTTTTCAACCTATATTTTATTTTTTAATTAATTAATACTCCAAAACTCAAAATAATTATAATAAAAGAAATATAATTCAAAAAATCACCAAAATTGGTCCAAATGGTCCTTTGGTTATTAGGAATGTCCCATAATTTTCTTAAGGATAGAAATTTTTCCTTTGTCATATTATTAAATTTTCCTTGGAAATCCTTATTTTCCACCAAAAATAATTACATAAATAAATTAAATACAGAAAAATCACATTTTCTCCTCTAATGTCTTCATTGACATATGAGTGAAGTCGCATAAAAATTTCAAGTTCATTTGAGCTCAATTTAATGAGTTATGAAATTATTAAGCTTGAAGGGCAAAATGGTAATTAAAATTTTAACCCTTAATTAAAACTTTAGGCTTAATAAAATGAAAAGGTAAAATATTTGATCTTAATCTGATTTGGATGATTGAAATTTAAATAATTAAAGGGTAGAAACCTATTAAACAATTCAACAATAATTGAAATGAACTTTAATTAAAATAATTAATTAAATTTGGAAGAATAATAAAATTGGAATTATTAAAATAGGGATATTATTAGGAAGAGATTTGTTCTTTAATTTAAGAATCCCTAAATTAATCATCCCAATAATATTTAATTCCTAATTAAAATGATAATCCAAGTTTAAGATTTAAAATGCTAAAAGACTTAATCATTAAATTAAATTAAAGTTAAATTATTTAAAGCAAACCTTTTTAAAATAAAATATTAAATTAAATTAAATTAAATTAAATTAAATTAAATTAAATTAAATTAAATTAAATTAAATTAAATTAAATTAAAACAAATTAAATTAAATTAAATTAAATTAAAATATATTAAAATATATTAAATTAAATTAAATTAAATTAAATTAAATTAAATTAGATTAAAACATATTAAATTAAATTAAATTAAATTAAATTAAATTAAATTAAATTAAATTAAATTAAATTAAAACTAAATCAAATTAAATTAAATCAAATTGAATCAAATTAAGCTAAAGCATATTATATTAAATTAACTTAAGTTAAATTAAATTAAATTAAACCACATTAAATAAAATTAATTTAGATTAAATTAAATTAAATTAAATTAAATATAACATCACTTAAGACATGAAGAATTCAAAAGTAAATCTAAAACAACTTGAACACTATTCCAAACTTAAATCCATTAACTAAAATCAAATCATGAACCACTTGAACATCCATTTGCCCTCAAAAGCTCGTGATGTCATAACTCTTAAAAGGAGCGTTAAGTGAAGTGTTACTTCATTCATAGGATATTCAAATGTCCTAGTTCACTGAGCAAGACAACAAACTTGAACTCCCGGACGATTAATTCATTCGTATAATTAAGTTCTCTTGGACTTAAAACAATCCTAGAAATATTGAAAAGATGTTTAAGATTCGTCTTAAGCACTTCCTCGATATGACAGGATATTTATAAGAACAATCGAACTTAGTTGTTCTTTGATGAAGAAAATCGTCCTCAAACTAAAATACAAGAACCTAGACGTCATAGGAAATGACTAGCTATAGGATTAGGAACTTGGTAGAAAACCATAACCCTTCCCTTAGCTTTACCTAGGAACTTACTTTAAATGCTTAAATATTCTAACCGTGTTTTAAGTGCGACTTGGGATGACGGGAAGACCCTCCGGGTACGCTTTTATTTTATTGCAATTTATTTAATCGCATCGCACTTACTTTTCTTGCATGATAAACAACTGTTGCACGAAAACCTACACTTTTAGGATAGTCCCTAAAACTGAAACCAAAACTGAATTAAAAGTCATTACAAGATAAAATTCACCGCCACAACATTTCAAACTATAAGACAACTCAAAATTTAATCACAAACAGAACAACAAAACTACAACTACAACTAAATTAAAACGTCTTGTTGGATGATCGGGAATACCTCGGATGATGTAACCTACGTGTTGCTAACGGGATTTCCCACGGTCTAAATGAAAGTGTGGAACTCATTCGATTGAGTTTAGCAAATTCATCCGGACTAAGTGAATCCGATAAAAATAACGATGCGGAAGGATGGAACCGTGGGATCTTAACCGGTGTTGTTATAATCAACTTTAAGATTTGTTTAATTAAAATATTAAAAACACCTGGATTTTAAGATTTTCTCTAAACCAAAACACCTTTCTCATCTCCCGATTTATGACTTCTAAAACTAAACCTCTCGCAACAACAAGGAGCCGGAGCATGGTGGGCGACACGACCATCTTCGTCAAGCAAAACAACTCTACATCGCCTAAACACTCCTAGAATTAAACAACAAAACCATAGGACTTCGAGGTAGTTTGCACTAGTGCAACATAAATCCTCAACCTTTTGTTAGGCGAGTTGCATTACAAATTAAGCCCTAACCGGTTTTAGGACTCCGAGGTAGTCGTTTGGTACGACATAAACCCTCACATCTTCAAGGCTATTTGTATGATTTTATCACACAAATATAAGTCCTAACTAATTAAAATTGGCAAGATCAAAATATTAAATAAACATTAGGACTTTCCTAAATTCAAGCCAAACAAATAGGATAGTCGGGAAATTACCGAAGTTCGCTTCGAATCTATGATTTCTCCTACCTTTCTTCCTTTGGATTCCCAAAACAAAATGTTCCAAACTTGATCCATTCCCCATTGAGATTCCAAAACTCAATCCATTGAAAACTTAAACCTTGAAATTCTTGAGAGCAGAACTACTGATTATTATCGAGAGTTTTCTTAGGTGATTCCCGTCACTTAAGATGTAATTAACTATAGGGGCTTGCCCTTATAGGGAATTTTAAGAACCGAGTAATATAAACCCCGTTTAATGTTTTCATATTAGACAGGGAATTTGTCGGCTTATAAAATTGGTTCGCGGACCAAACGGATGTCACAATCTGCTAGTTTATTTAATCGAGCCCCATCATCAAGCAATGTGTCTATTCTTCGGGATAGATACATGGTTTGTGATGCGGTGCTCGGTTATATAAACTATTCGGGATGTGAGATCAGTTTGATTTCATATCTTAAAATTTTCAAATTTAAAATTATTTTCAAAATCAAATATTACTTTTCAAATTATTTATTTAAATTAAATTAAAGTTCGCCGACAATTTCTGTAGGCGACCCCCTTTTCCAAATACAACACATGACCTAAAAATATGCCGACAGCACGGTCCTTTAATATCTGCTAAAGTCCATCTAAAAGCTTTCTTGTATCTTTTTAAAATTTCTAACAACTTCTATTCTTGATATTCATTTAACTCCGAAGATACAATAACTGGCAGGGTAGATGATTCTCCTAAAAACATATACTTTAAATGATTAAGGGGAATTTTCATCTCAAGTTTAGGAGGTTTTATTATAGATGGAATTAAGCCTTTATCTCCACCTTCTAAAGTGTCTAATACTTCAAATCTCTCCTGAACATACTCCAAATCTTCATTCTGCTTACTATCTAATTTTCTTCATTTTCAGTTTCTTCTTCAAACATATTTTCATAATCTACTTATTTTTCAAATATATTTTCAAAATGATCATTTCTTAAATATTCACAGACCTCCATCCTAAAACATTCATTATCTTTTTCCATTAAGGGATACTTCATAGATCCTAAAATATTAAATGTTACCACTTGATCATTAACTCTCATAGTTAATTATCCTTTTTAAAGATCAATCACTGCTCTCCCGGTAGTAAGGAATGGTCTTCCTAAAATGATTGGAACTTCTTTATCTTCCTTTAAATCAAGTACAATAAAATCCATAGGAAAGATAAATTTATCCACTTTCACTAACACATATTCCACCACTCCTTTAGGGTAAGTAATGGAATGATCGGCTAACTGAAGAGTCACAGATGTAGGAGAAATTTCTCCTATTCCTAACCTTTTGAAAGTTGATAAAGGCATAAGATTAATACTAGCTACGAGATCACATAAGGCTCTCCCGAAAAATTTTTCTCCTATAGCACACGGTATAGTGAAACTACCAAGATCTTTAAGTTTTTCCGGAAGCTTCTTCTGAATGGTTGCACTACACTCTCCGCTGAGTGCAATAGTTTCATGATCTGTAAACTTTCTTTTCTTTTTGAGAATATCCTTCATACACTTAGCATAATCAGGCATCTGCTCTAATGCTTCAACAAAAGTAATATTTATTCATTAATTTCTTAAGGATCTCCAAAAATTTTCCAAATCTATTATCCCTTTTTTGTTGCTTCAATCTTTGAGGAAATGGAGGCATTGGTTTTTCAACAGTAATCTTCATTGGTTCAGGTGGATAATCCAAATCTGGATAAATCTTGTTTGAACATTTTTTAATATTCACCTTCTCCTTTTCTATTTCAACTTCTTTTTGCACTATTGTTTCCAATTCCTTTCCACTCCTTAATTGAATAGCCTTAAGTTGCTCCTTCCTTTCATCTTTTGGATTGATCTCAACATTACTTGGAAGCGTTCTAGAAGGTCTATTATTAATTGTAGTGAAAATATGCCCCAGTTGATTTTCAATATTTTTCATCGCAACACCTTGAGCTTGTAATTGATTTCCCATATTCAGAATCATTTCTTCAGTCGACAACTTCTTATCCTTAACTTGTGGGTTACTATTAAATCTAGGAGGATAAGATGGTCTAAAATTGGTATTTCCTTGATTGTTGGAATTTCCAACTGGATGTATAGAACTGTTCCCCAATGTGGGTTAACATTGGCATTGTTATTATTCCAGTTGAAGTTTGGGTGATTCTTCCAACCAGGATTATAATAATTTGAATAATGATTGTTAGATCTATTAATAGCATCAAAATCTCATAAGCTGTTTGAGATTTTGTTATTTATCCAAATGAATTTTCCTCTAACACTTGGGGTGGTTGAAAATAATTTGTTTCATATTGATCTATTTTCTTAGAAAGGGTTGTAATTTGAGAAATTGTTCATAGTCATCATATCTGAATCATGAACACTAGCTACTCTTTTAGGATTTACCCTTTCCGAGGGCCATTGAAAATTATTAGTAGCCATTTCTTCAATTAATGTGTATGCTTCATCAGAAGGTTTTGACATTAACGATCCACCAACAGCAGCAATCAATCTCAATGATCCCATTAATCCATTATAAAATGTTTGAAATATTAACCAATCTGGTAAAGCATGATGTGGGCACTTCCTAAGAAGATCTTTAAATCTCTCCCAAGCTTCATATATTGATTCCCCTTCAAACTGACCGAAAGATGTGACATCATTTCTTAGCTTAGCACTCTTTGATGGAGGAAAATATTTTGATAGAAACTTTTGAGACAATTCTCCCCAAGTTCTAATAGATCCAGATACTAACGAATATAACCATGTCTTAGCTTTATCCCTTAATGAAAAAGGAAAAAGTCCAAGTCTGACAGCATCACTCGGCACTCCGTCATATTTAAAAGTAGCACATAGTTCTAGAAAAGTAGCTAGATGTAAATTTTGATCCTCATTGGGTGTTCCTCCAAATTGATTGTTTTGTATCATTTGGATAATAATAGGTTTAAGTTTAAATGAATTAGCAGCAACATCAGTATTTTGAATAGTTATATGAATTTCATCTGCTGTTGGATTAGCATAATCTCTTAAATGTCTTGGCAAGTTTCCAATATTATTTCTTTGATTATCTTGATTATTCACCATTTTGCAAGGATTTTTAGTTTGTTATTGTTGTTTTCTAATTTTTCTAATAGTTCACTTTAACTCCGAATCGTAAGGTACTAAACCTATAGATCCACTACTACGCATATAAAATCACACAAATACTTTAAAAAGTAAACACATACACAATTACACACTACAAAGAAAAGGTTTTTTAGTTACTATATTACCAATAGATACTGTTTATATTTTCTTTATTTGATTTCTTCGTTCGATTCCTTCCTTCCCCGACAACGGCGCTAAAAACTTGATTCGGGCCAGACTTTAATATTGCAAGAACTTATGAACTAAATTTTATATATATTATAATGATTTTGTAAAGTTCACGCATTCAACACAAGTATACATATCGTATCAAGTAATACAGGGCTCTAATGGAGTCCTGGTTATCGATCCCACAGGGAAGGATAGAATCTTACTATAGATAATGTAATACTGAATTCCAATACTCAATTTGCAATTATGGTTTAATGTTTATTTCTACTACCAAGATGCAGAAAACAGTAAAAATTAAGCAAACTACAATTACTTCTAATATCTTTAAAACAGAATTAACTAACAGACACACATTAAGCTATAGATTTGAAAGGTTTTGATATATAACAATAGCATCTTTCCTCTTGCAATGAGAATATGATGTGTTAATTATATGGAATGCTTATCTATGGTATTGTGCTTAATAGGAACATAATCGTTTCTTTACCCTCAAAAGAGTACCCCCTCTTCCAAGCATGAAAAGAACATTGACATGACCTAAGTTTAGTTATTAAATCTAGGGCTAGGCTAGGAGGATATAGACTATCACTACAGAGCTCCAACTCACCCTTCACCTGAAGCCTAATCTTTGAGTTTAGTTACTAATCTTAGGACCAAATTAGGGATCTCAACCTGTCACCCTAAAACCTCTAATTTGACGTCAATCAAATCACATTTCCCTATTTATTTGCACTCAATTCCCATGAACTACGAAATTCATCCATGAAAATTAAATAGGTTCTTCATTATTGTTGTAAAACACTAAATCTTTTCAGATTTAATGTTCAACAATATATTTTAACAATCCAATTGGCCAGATCGAAAAGTAAATTAAGTTTGAAATGAAAAACCATCACAATTTCTTCAATACTTTAAAAACACTTCTAATCCGCATCAACACATCATCACATCTCTATGAAAGAAGAAAGACAAAGGAGAATACTCAGAATTCATAGAGAAGACACAATAAAACATGTATTTTATATATAAAAGAAAATTCATACAAACCACAAAAGAAAATACAACTTATCTCTTTCTCTTCCCCAATGTAATTTCTTTGAAGTTCCTTTGATTCCTTTTCTCTTTTCTTTGCAATGCTCAATTCGCTCTTTAGAATAGAAAGGAAGAAGCAATTTCTCACTTTACTCCTTCTCTTTCACTCCTTAGAGAAGAATCCCTCTCAATTTCTCACTTCTACACTCTTCTCTCCTAAGCCCTAACACTCAAAATACACTAGACTCTCTAGAATACACAAGACACCACTGAACTCCACTCAAAACCACACCATATTCGTCTAAAAACAGTTACTTATAGGTTAGAAATGAAATCCTAAGAGTTTCCATAGGCACCCCTTTAAAAAGTCTCCAAAACTCTTCAAATTTGAAATTCACCGACATTGAGCACCGGCGACACTCTATCGTCCAAATAATTGCAGAGCTTTCAGGAAAATGGCGCCGGCGGTGCCAGAAACTATTTTCCTCCTTTCTGCTCCTTTTTGCTCATAATTCGTTCCTTTTCGCTTCTTTACGCTCCAATCACCTAAAATCATCATACCTGCAACAAAACATGAAAAATACCTTTCTTTAAATTGCAATATCACTAAAAATGGGTAAAATTATATATCAAAAACAACATATATTTTTGGTGCATCAGATTGCTTTCCAATCCCCTTTTTTTTTCTTCTTTGTTTTCTTATGAGAATTACTATATCTGGATAGTCTTTAATAGTTTTGAACTTCACTCTGCTCTTTCTATAGTTGAAACTTGAAACACCTCCTTACTTTATAGATATATATTAGCTTTTAAATTCATCATAAAGTCACAATCATTTCTTCTCACATAATTCTTTAAGTCTCTTATTATTTCAAAAATATAGTTTTCTTTATTTTAAGTAGTCAACTATAGTCAAATCCTCTTATACTAAATATCTTAAACCTATAAAGTTAACCTTTTTTACTAAAAACTTTCTTTCAAATCTACCATAATATTTAAATAAAATAAAAAATTTAGTTATCTAAAGTTAGGTTCAACTACTAAAATTTATGTTAATAATTTTTGAAAATATACTAAATGAGAACAAATAAGAGTTAATATTCTACCCTCCCCCAAATTTAAGTTTTTCATTACATATAAATTTGTAAAGTTAGAGAGTAAAAGAAAATTAACCTTTTTGTGTTGGGATTTTAAAATCTTCTAATGCTTTGCTGGTATTAATCAATAATTTAAGGTAGCAAGCATGAAACAGTTAGAAGTAGTGTTCTATATAATATTAAAAATTTATAGGGCAAAGAAATATTATAGACTTAAGCTTTAAACATCCAACATAAGCACGGCAATCTAAATCCAAATCACTAAACAAACTAACACAGAGTTCATTACATTTTCATTTCTAACACCAATACATTTGCAAGTTACACACATCACAGAAAAATAAATAACTAACACATAAAAGTACTACATAACACAATGAAAACAGAAATTACATAACTACCAGTCCTCATCAATAACTTCCTCGACTTCATCTGCATGATCAGGTCGGTAAAGAACATAGTTGAGGCAGGTAGGAAATATCACTCTAGTTTCTCCCCTCATGAATCTGACTTGAGCATCATGGTAAGAAATGTCATATTCAACTCTCCTCCGCATATAATCATCAGTAACATCAGTTTGAGCCTTAATTCCATCCATCCTGTTATGGATTCTATCAATACTAGCACTCTGAATCCTCAACTGCTCCATACGTCAGACAAAGTAGGTGCCTCAGAAGTAGATGGTATGTCCTTCCTAATAGTAGGAATATCAGTGCTCCTACTTTCTCCCCTCCATCCTACATGTGACTCATAAGTACGAATATTGACCTTGTGATTAGGCTTCAAAGGATGGACTAGCTCCTCAGTACTATCAAACTTAACTCCAGACTATACACATACTGAATGAATCAGAGCAGGATGTCCTAATCCACTATTGGTTTCTCCTCTAAAAATAGTCTGAATACTCTTAAAGATAATCGATCCAATATCAATCTGTTTCATATTCTGAATGCAGTAATTAAGAATAGCTCTTTCTCTAGTAACTTGGTTGTTATGATAAGAAGGTAGTAATCTAGCAGAGATGAAATAGTGTCAAGCTTTAGTTGCTACATTTAACTTATAAGCAAGGAAGTTAATCATTTTTCTTTGCTTTATTTTACATTCCCCTTTTCCATCATTTAGAAAAGCAATAACTTTAAGTCTAGCTTCCATAGTTCTAAAATTTTCATGTTCACAAAAAGAAGTTCCCCTTAACTGGTAGAAAGCATTAATACGTTTAGGGGTAAGCTCTATCGTTTTTCCACGAACAAGCACATATTCAGTTTCAGTCCAAGGAAGATTTGCATAAAATTATTTAAAAGTACCCATAATCACATTAGCAGTAAAATAACAAAAGAATTCTCAATTCCGATCAGAAATTAACTATTCTACAGATCCCCAGATTTTCAAAAGCCCGATCTTGAATACACTTTTTGTTGTAAAAGGATGAATTAAAACGAAATTGTTCTTTTACATTTACAAATTTATCCTCATCAAAATCTATTTTTCGCTTCTCTCTACTTATCTTTGGAGCCGTGTGAAATTCTCTAAAAACATATATGCAAGAAAATCTAATAAATTCCAAAATCACAATGTAGAAGACTCCAAAAGCAAATATAAGTAAGAAAGAGCTTAAATCACCATGGAAATCTCAAATATTCATCAAAAATTCCAAATTTTGGATCTACATATTGTGGAAAATTTTCATGGTGAAAATAAAAAATATTTTGTTTAGAGTAGAGCTCTTACCAAAAATACACAAGATCTACACTTTTTAAGCCTTTAAATCACTTAAAATCCATGATCTATTAAGCTCTGGATCTCAATTTGGCGTTGGCTGGAGGTTGAAGATGATAGAAATGGCAAAAATGGCAGATCCCAGGGTAAAAATCACGAATTTAAAAGGTTTCATGTCTTTTCTATACTCTGACATTGTCGGCACTAGATAGGGTGTCGTCAGTGCTTTGTTTAATTAAAATGCCCAACTCTCTATAATTGGGCGCCGGCAGTGCCAGTTCAATTTCTAGGTCTACAAAATTTTTATGATTTCGATCGTTTCAAAGTTATGCAATCACATAATTAGCCTTTTTAAGCATCTATTTCATCAATTAAGCAACTAACTAACATCAAATTTACACAAACAACACAAAATATCACTTTAATATATAAAATCCACATTACAAACATACACACTTAAGCACTCACCATATGAGTTCATCAAACCATAGAAATTCAGTAGCGTAATCACCCTACAATACTCTAATGTTGAAAACTAAACACAAACACAAATTCTAAGCACAATAAGTTCAAACACATACTACATAGTCAATCAATTCAACACTAAGCACAGCAAAGCATAGTAAAATACCAAATACTAAATATAAAGAGAAGTCACTACTCATCATCAGTCTCAGTACTATCTTCTCCTCTGATATCTCCTATAGGTTGATGATGCACAAAAAATTATAAAAGGGATGATACGGAAATTCATCAGTTGAACCCTCAGCAATCACAGAATTCCATTTCATCAAATTTATCAAACTGTTTTCAATTCACCAGTGCGATCAAATTGTTCTTTCATCGTCCAATCTAAGTGATTAAATAAGTCAGATATATTATTAATAGCATTCATAAGATTTTTTACCTCTTTCTCCAACTTCTTGATCTTCTTCAAAATCAAATGTGAACTTTTAGCAAAGTAAGGTTGGATAGGTCGTGAACTCTGAGATGGTTGATTTGTAATGAGGCTCATATCATTCTCATCTCCTATTTCATGACAGTCATAAGGATTAGTTGGTTATATGGGCTTCCAGGGAAGAAGCACTTTTTCTCAGCTTTCATATGGCTTGCGTGACTGGCTGCATTGAAGAAATATGGTGGAAGGATGTCCAAGCCGATATTTAGATCCATGAACAATAAATCCATAGATTTCACAATTAAAGTACCACTATTGATAAGCCTTCTCATTTTAATACAGTAATTTAAAATTGCACTTTCCTTTATCATTTGCTTATTTTCATTGTTGGGTGCAACTTTACAGATATGAAATAATGTCATTGCTTCGACACCAGATTTTAAAATGTAGTAGAAAAACTTACAAATCGGTTGTCTCTTATCTCTCAATCTTCACCTTCATCTATTAAATATCGATAAATCTCATTCATGTTGTTTCTCGTTGCATCAAAATTCGTATAATGGTAGGTTAACACATTTTCAATCATAAACAAGTCATTAATCTTTGAAGGAGTGAATAGTACAAACCTGTCTCGCACATAGACGAATCCTTGATTGATTGCAAGAAGATTTACATAAAACTCTTTCACAATAGGAATGACTACAGTGACAATAGTGTAGCATAACACTTCCCAACACCTCTGCATAATAATCTCTTCTACTCGAGTACTTGGAGTATCCATACCGCGATTCACAAAGCATCTTTCTTTGATAATCCTTCTCTTCATCATCACTTTATTGAATAAATGTTGCGTCTTGAAACTGGGAAACTTTTGCCAGTTGAAAACTCTAAATCTCAGGGTTTTTATGGAGTTGGAATCCATTAGATGTCAATTTGGAGTGAATCCTTTCATTTCTCTTGAGTTAGGGGGTTAAAAACAAGATTTTGAAAGTTACAAGGCTGAAATCCCGCCTAAAACCACCAAAAAACAAAATTTAAAACTCCAAAAATTGTCTCTAGTTCGTCAGCGCCGTCAGCGTGGATTGGGCGTCATTGTTTCCCAAACTCTGAATTAGTGGTGCATTCTCAGAAAATGGGCACTGGCGGCACCTATTCTGGTGTCATCGGCGCCAATGTTCAAAAGTGCACCTAAATTTATTTCGGTCAGAAATATTCCAATTCTTCGATACGATCCAATAATTTTCATTTCTTATGATATTTATGAGTGAGTAGGACTCAAATATGACTAACTACAGATATAACTACCAAAAGTAACATAAGCAAACTAATATAATAAAGATAAATATGGTTTTCCTGAAATAAAACGCTTGGTTTAACGTCATTAGCCTGACAAACATTTAGTTATTCAGGATAAATTAACATTAAAACTTCTTTAAATTTTGGTCAAATCCCTTCAAAATATGGTTTTAATCTATGCTCATTAACTTTCAATATCCTTCCAGTTTTATGATCCTCAATTTCAATAGCTCCAAATGAAGAAACTTTTATAACAGTTAGAGGTTTTATTCACCTAGACTTTAGTTTTCCAGGAAATAGCTTTAATCTTGTATTATATAGTAAAACTTTATATCCAAGTTTAAATTTCTTTCTTAATATCTTCTGATCTTGCCATAATTTCAATTTCTCCTTATACATTTTGTCATTATCATAAGATTCATTTCTAATTTCCTCAAGTTCATTCAGTTGCACAAATTTCTTCTCAGAATCATTATTTAAATTGAAATTTAGCTCTTTTATCGACCAATATGCTTTACGCTCCAATTCTTTAGGTAAGTGGCAAGTCTTTCCAAATACTAGTCGATAAGGAGACATTCTGATAGGGGTCTTGTAAGTAGTCATATATGCCCATAACGCAGTATCTAATCTCACAGACTAATCCTATTTGTGAAGATTCACAGTTTTCTCCAATTTTTTTTTTAATTTCACAATTAGACACTTCTGCTAAACCACTAGTTTGGGGATGATAAGAAGTAGAGATTCTACGAATAATATTATGTTTTCCATCCAATCTCTAAATTAGGTTATTTCTAAAATGAGATCACCCATCAGTTATGATCACTCTCGACATTCCATACCTTGTAAAACTATTTTTTAATAAGAACTTTGAAATAGTTCTAGCATCACATCTAGGCAAAGCAATTGCTTCGATCCATTTTGAGACATAATATGCAGCAACCAATATATATAAATTTCCAAATGAATGAGTAAATGGTCCCATAAAACCGAATCCCCATACATCGAAGAACTGAACTTACAACGTAAAATTTAGAGGCATTTCCTTTCTTCTAGAAACATTACCTACTCTTTGACATTGATCACATGATTTTATATATCCATATGCATCCCTATATAGAGTAGGCCAATGAAATCCAGATTGTAAAATCTTATAAACAGTTTTATCAGTTTTAAAATGTCCTCCAAATTCTGAATTATAACATCTCTAAATAATTGGTTCAATTTCCTTATATGGCACACATCTTCTAATAATAAGATCATTACATTGTTTATATAGGTATGGCTCATCCCAAAAGTCAAATTTAGCGTCATAGATAAATTTCTTTTGTTGTTGCTTGTTAAATCAGGTGGCAAAATATCGCCTACTACATAATTCACAATATCAGCATACCAAGGCAAATTCATTTCCTTAATGTTATAAAGTTGCTCATCAGGGAATGTTTATGTAATTTCCTTATCAAATTCAAATAATTTATACTACTCTAGTTTACACAAATGGTTAGCAATTTGGTTATCATTTCCTTCTCTATCAACTATCACAAAGTCAAACTTTTGCATTAAAAGTATCCATCTGATTAATCTTGGTTTGGCATCTTTCTTTTGCATTAAATATTTGATAGTCGAAAGGTCTGTATGCACTATACATTTAGTTCCAATTAAATAAGGTCCAAATTTTTCAAAAGCATACACAATTGCTAATAATTCTCTTTTCGTAGTGGTATAATTGATTTGAGCTTCATTAAGAGTTTTACTAGCATAGTAAATAACCTTAAACATTTTATCATGCCTTTGCCTTAAAGCACCTCCAATCGCATAATCATTGGCATTACACATAAGTTCAAATGGTTTCTCCTAATAAGGTGAAATAATTATAGGGTCAGTGATTAGTTTTTCTTTTAATAGTTCAGAGGCATTTAAATATTCTTCATTAAGTCAAATTCTTATCCTTTTCCAAAATTTGGCACAAAGGTTTAGTAATTTTTGGAAAATATTTAATATAACACCTATAAAACCTAGCATGTCCTAAGAAACTCCTTACCTCTCTCACAGTAGTAGGAGGTGGTAATTTCTCAATAATATAAATTTTTGCAGGGTCAATCTCCATACCAAGTTCAGAAATTTTATGCTCAAGTACAATTTCTCCTGCAACCATAATTGACATTTTTCTCAATTTAGAACTAAATTTGTTTTTTTCCAAAGCTCTAACACTTTTTTCTAAATTATTTAAACCACGTCAAATGAAGTTCTAAATACAGAAAAATCACCCATAAATACTTATATTCCATTATCGATTAGATTACTAAAAATAGACACCATACATCTTTAAAATGTTATAGGTGCATTGCATATTCCAAAGGGCATTCTTCGAAAAGTAAAAGTTCCATATGGGCTAGTAAATGCAGTCTTTTCTTGATCCTCAGAAGCAATAGATATTTGATGGTAACTAGAATATCAATCCAAAAAGCAATAGTACTTGTGCCCAGCAAGTCTATCCACATTTGATCTAGAAAGGAAGAGGAAAGTGATCTTTCCTAGTAGCAACATTTAATTTTCTATAATCGATACAAATTCGCCAGCCATTAGTTTGTCTTGTTGGTATAATTTTATTTTGTTCATTCACAACAACTGTCACTCCTCCTTTCATAGGGACACAATAAATTGGACTTACCCAAGCACAATCTGAAACAGGATAAATAATTACAGCATCAAGTCATTTTAAAATGTCCTTCTTAACTATTTCTTTCATCATTGGATTTATTCTCCTTTTTAGATCAGCTCTAGGTTTATGTTGTTTCATTTAACAATATTCTATGCATACAGATCGAAGGACTAATTCCTTTAATATCATCTAATGTCCAACCAAAACATTTTTGTATCTTTTAATGTATCTAATAATTTTTGTTCTTGATATTCATTCAAATCTGAAGATACAATGACTAGTAAAGTAGATAATTCTCCTAAAAACATGTATTCCAAATGATTAGGAAGAATTTTCATTTCAAGCTCAGGAGGTTTGATGATAAATGAAATTAAACTTTATCATTCCTCTTTGTAGTCTCTAACATTTCAAATTTTTCCAAAACATAATCTAAATCTTCATTCTTCATATCATCAAAATCATCTTCTATTTCATTATCAACCTCACATTTCAAATTTTCATATTATATTTACTCTTCAAAAATTTCTTTAAATTAATTATCTCTCAAATAATCACAAATTTCTATTCGAAAGCATTCATCATCTTTTTCTGTTGAGAGATATTTCATAGATTTCAAAATATTAAATGTCACCAATTGATAATTAACTTTCATAGTTAATTCTCCTTTTTAAATATCAATCATAGCTCTTCCAGTATCAAGGAATGGTCTTCCCAAAATAATTGGAATTTCTTTATCTTCCTCAATATCTAAGAAAATAAAATTCACAAGAAAGATAAATTTATCAACCTTAACTAATACATGTTCTACAACTCCTTTACGATAAGTGATAGAACAATCAGCTAACTAAAGAGTAATAGAAGTAGGTGAAAATTCTCCTATTCCCAATCTATTGAAAGTTGATAGGCATAAGGTTAATACAAGCTCCTAAATCACTTAAAGCACTTCCAAAAAAAATTTCACCTATAGCACAAGGGATATTGAAACTACCAGGGTCTTTAAGTTTTTTGGGATGCTTTTTCTGAATAATTGCACTATACTCTCCGCTAAGTGCAACAGTCTCGTGATCTATGAACTTTCTTTTCCTTTTAAGAATATCCTTCATAAACTTTGCATAATCAGAAGTCTGTTCTAATGCTTCAACAAAGAGAATATTAACTGTTAATTTCTTAAGGATTTCTAAAAATTTCATAAATCGGTTATCTCTATTTTTTTAAGTCTTTGAGGAAATGGAGGTGGTGGTTTTTCCACAGTAATTTTCATTAGTTCAAGCAGATATGCTAAGTCTGGATATATTTTTTAGTACCTTTTTCAATTTCTCCTTCTCTTTTCAGTTTCAATTTCTTTTTGCACTCTTGTGTCTAATTCCTTTGCACTCCTCAATTGTATAGCCTTAATTTGCTCTTTATTTTGATCTTTTAAATTAATCTCAACATTACTGGGATTAGTTTCTGAAGGTCTATTATTAAGCACAATCAAAATATGTCCTAATTGATTCTCAATGTTCTTAATTGCAACACCCTGAGTTTGTAATTTATTACCTATGTTTAAAATTAATTCTTCAGTGGATAACTTCTTTTCCTTAAATTGTGAGTTACTATTAAAGCCTAAAGGATAAGAAGGTCTACAGTTTGTGTTTCCTTGGTTTTTCAAATTTCTTGCTGGGTTTAATGAATTATTTCCCCATTGCGGGTTAACAGTAGCATTATTATTACTCTAGCTTAGTTTGGATAATTCTTCCAACCAGGATTATAATAATTCGAATAAGGATTGTTAGATCTATTATTTATAGTATTTAAGGTCTAATAAGGTGTTTGAGATTCTATTATCCATCTAAATGAACTTTCCTCTAACACTGGGGGTATTTGAGAATAATTCATCCCATATTGATCAATTTTCATTGAAAGTGCAGTAATTTGAGAGACTATCATAGTTATAGCATCATAATCATGAATAATAGCTACTCTCTTAAGATTTACTCGTTCAGAGGGCTATTGAAAATTATTAGTAGATGTCTCTTCTATTAACGAAAATGTTTCATCAAAAGGATTTGACATTAACGATCCACAGTAGTGACCCGACCGCAAATAACGCAGTAATGTTTGCTTCCAAAAGATAGCCAAAAGCTTTGACTCAATTTATAAATAGCGGCTAGTGTATAAAATTAATATTATATAATTTAGAAAATATTTTTACACACTAGGGGTACTACGCAAGTATACGTATCGTTTCAAGTAATATAGGGTTTTTAAACAAAGACCCCAGTATCGATCCCACAGGGAAGATTTATAGAGAAAAATAAAATAGTAAAAATATTTTTATTTTATCTTTTAGATAAATTACTATTAATTTACTAGATGCAAATAAAGACAACAATAATAAGAAAATGATTTTATGAATTCTATAAAAAATAAACAACTTTCTTTCCTTCAATTAATCTAAGATTTTTAAGATAATTTAATATTCTTTGGAGAATTTGATTTATGGTATTGTGCCAAATAGAAGCATTCCTATTCTTTACCCTTTGATCCGAGCGCAAAGAACATTGACTAATTTACAGAGAAGGTCCGGATGTATTGTTAGTAGAATGGGTTAATCTAGGATCACACTTCTAGATGTCCCAGGGTGGCTATGGTCGGCCCTACTAGTGACCCTCTCCTAGTCCATAAATCAAATTATAAGAATTTAGTCTGTCACTCTAAAAACTTATCAATTCTACGCCCTTTAAATCTTATCTTCCTATTTATTTGCACTTCACCTTGAATAGCCCGCTCATGGCCTTCGACTACCCAAGGATTCATGTGACATTTACTAGTTAAGAGTTCTTCTCCTTCAAGTTCTCAAAACTCTTCAACGGGTTTTAACAATTCAAACGGCCAATTTAAAAAGTAAAGTAAAATAAGGTATTAATGTCATCACAATGTTTTGAAAATATTTTGAATTTTAATTCTCCATTGAATCTTTATATTATCTTATCTATCTCTTCATAATTGAAGGAATAAAGTAAACTAACTACTCAGAACACATTGAAAATAAATAGTAAAACATGATAATTAAACTTTGAATTAAATGTAAATATATACTTATCTCAAATATTTCTTCTACAGATCTTCTGATTCCTACTGACTCCACAGTGTAATGAACTCCAGATGCAATAACTTGAAAATAAACTCACTAAACTAAACAAAAGTGGCCCTAAATTTCTCTCTCTAATTCTCTCTCTAAGGATGAGAGATCCTAAAGTAGATAAGAGAAAGGGGTACAATGGGAGGGGCCCGTTTTTTGAAGAAATGGACCTCTATTTATAGGCTTCAAAGGTTGCCTTGAGACACCTCTTCAAAACATGTCCACATTCAATGAATCTTCTAGAAGGTTGATCAGGCGCCTAGGCGCCGGACACCGCGTCCAGTTCTTCGAGATTAAAACCGTTTTGGAGCGTTCAAATGCAATGTATCACATGTCCTATTATCAAGGAACAACTGCCAGCCTTCTAGAATGTCCAATAACCGCTCACTTCGTCAAAATAACTAATCAAATGTTGTCAAAAACTTGACAGTTTTCGTATCGAGTCTGGCACTTAGGCGCCAGTTTCTGGCGCCTGGCGCCTAGGCGTCAGGCTATAATTTTTCATACTTTTGGTATTTTGCTCCATTTTTGCTCCTTTTTGTTCCTTTTTTCTTCTTAGACCTTTTTACATTACCTACATTCAAAAACACAAAAAATACCTTTCATTAAAGCATAATATCCTTAGAAATTAATAAGAATTAAGACAAAGAAATAGGTATTTTTTATAGATCAAGTAGCAGCATCTATAACTGATCTCAATGATCCTACTAATCCATTAAATAGTGTTTGAATTATTAACCAATTTGGTAAAACATGATGTGGACACTTCCTAAAGAAATCTTTAAATGTTTCCCAAGCTTCATATATTGATTCCCCTTCAATATGACCAAACGATGTAATATCATTTCTTAGCTTAGCAGTTTTTGATGGAGGAAAATATTTTGACAAAAATATTTGTGAAAGTTTTCCCTAAGTTTTGATACATCCTGGTGTTAACAAATTTAACCACGCCTTGGCTTTAACCCTTAGTGAAAAAGGAAAAAGTCTAAGTCTAACAACATCATTCAAAACTCTGCATATTTAAAAGTAGCACTCAATTCTAGAAAACTAGTGAGATGTAAAATAGGATCTTCATTAGGTATTCCTCCAAATTGAACATTTTGTACCATTCGGATAATAGCAAGTTTAAGCTCAAAAGAATTAGCAACAACATCAGGATTTTGGATAGTTAAGTGAATTTCATCTGCTGTTTGGTTAGCATAATCTCTTAAAGGTCTTGGTAAATTTTCATTTTAATTTCTTTGATTATCTAAGTTGTTCGCCATTTGTGAGGATTTTCAGATTGCTTTTGTTGTTTTTGAATTTGTCTAATAGTACGCTCTAATTTTGAATTGTAAGGCACTAAACCTATGGATCTAATCCTTTGCATATAAAATCACACTAAACACACTTAAAAGTAAACAAGCACACACATAATTGCAAATTACAAAGTAAAGGTTTTCAAATACTACAAATTTGATAGTTACCGTTTTATGCCTTCCCCAACAACTGCGCCATAAACTTGATTCGGGTGCACTACCACTAATGTAAATATTCAAAAGGTAGTTTCAATTCAGTTTCATAAAAAGATTAAATTAATAATTAGACAGTCACTTGTATATGCAAGCATACGTATTGTTCAAGTAATACAAGTCTCTAGTGGAGTTCTGGTTATCGATCTCACGAGGAAGGTTGGAACTTTTCAAAGTACAGTATAAAATTTAAATCCAATACTCAATTCACAATGCAAGTTCAAGTAATATTTAAGTTGCTATTGTAAAGATGATAAAGCTAAATTAACAAAAATTATTTTCTAAATTCAAGACAGAATTAACTAACATAGACTAAATTATGTATTGAATGGTTCAAATATGGAAACACATCATTTCTCTTGCAATGATTCTATGATGAGTGAGTGATATAGATTGATAATAAACTTGTATTGTGCCAAATAGGGGCATATATATTCTTTACCCTCTTTAGAGTACCCCCTATTCAGAGTTATGTAAAGAACATTAGTAAATTCTAGGCTTAGTCCCTAAATCCATGGTTAGGCTGTGATGATACTGGCTCTCATTTCAGAGCTCCCACTTCCCTTTACCTGAAGGCCAACTATAGCTTTAGTTACCAAATTTTAGGACCAAATTGGGGATTTCAGCCTCTCACTCTAAGATCTCCAATTCGATGTCCATCAAACCACATTTCCCTACTTATTTGCACTCAATTTCCATCAACTACACAACTCATTCATGGACATTAATGAACTCTCCACTATTGTTGTAGAACACTTAGTCCATTCGGATTGAATGTTTCACAAGAAGTTTTAATTATTCAATTTGCCTGATCAAAATTTAAATGAAGTTCAAAGTAAAAAATCACCACAATTTCTTAGCATTTCAAATGACACATCAAATCTATATCGCCACTTCACCACATCTCATTGCAAGAAGAAAGACAAAGAAATCTACTCATAATTCATAAGGAAGATACAACAATACATGAAATTTATATATAAAAGCAAACATACCACAAGAAGTAAATACAACTTATCTCAATTTCTTCCCCAAGTAAAGTCATTAAAGTTCCTTTGAATCATTTTCTCTCTTCACTACAATATTCAATTCTGTCTTTAGAAAAGTAAGGAAGAAGCAATCACAAAACAAGACTTCTACACACTTTAACACACTAACCAACACACTCTCCACAAACCCTAACACACTTACCTCACTCCAAAAGACTATACTCCCCCTCTTTTCTCTGTCTTTTGGCATCTAAATCTGTTTGAAATAGTTTAGAAATGAATTCCCCAAGTGTTTCCTCAAGCAACCATTCAAAAATTGTCCAAATGCATTGAATTTGACTTCCACCGACATAGGGCACTGGCAATGCTAGATAAGGCATTGGCGCTACCCTGATGATTTAATTCAAATTGGAATTTAGTGCTGACAGTGCCCATTCTACCACCAGTGGTGTCAGTAGGTTGATTTCTTCATTTTGCCTTTTTTTGCTCCAAATTTGTTCATTTTCGCTTCCTTTTGCTTCAATCACCTAAAATAATCATACTTGCAGCAAAACATGAAGAATACCTTCTTTTAAAGTACAATATCACAAAAAATGAGTACAAATTATATTACTAAAATCTAACATATTTTTGATGCATCGATAAGCTGACATGTGGAATCTAGAATCAAAGAATGTTGACAATAAAAATAAAGGAATAATACATGAAAAGGGAAAAAGTGTCAAAGTAGAACCTTTTTGCAGCAAAGTAATCACAACTGCGGGATGGAAAATCGGTTGAATAGCAAATCTTGGAAAAATCATGGGATCTTGATGTCAATCTCAGAATATGGAATGACAAATGAACAGGATTAGTGCATGTGCAGTAGCCGATTTCAACTAAGTTCAAATCATGGTTCAAGGATTTAACATTTGAGTCAAGTTTGGAAAAGGTTTGAGCTAACTTGGAATTCAAACTAGATTAAGCCAATTTCGAATAAACAGAATTTAGTGACTTATTTTAGACTATATACTCACTGAAGATATTTTCATCTGAAATGATCATGTAAGCATATTTCTCTGATTAAAAAATTGTGGTGATATTTGAATGATTTCGTGTCAAAGTTTCCTATAAAATTTAAATGCTATATTTATATAAATATATGATATTTAGAAGTGATTTTAACAACAACATATTTTTTTATATGGTTATGTGAAGCAATCCAAGTAGGGTTGTGAGTCGGGTGGCTTTAAGTTCACTCTTTAGCAAGCTTACGAGTTGAGTCTATTAAGCCATACTCTAAAGCATAATTCAAATCATATTATACAAGCTCAAACTCAATTTTATCCTGAATCAAATTGTGAGCTATTCATATTAGCTCAATTCATTAATTAATCACACAAGTCATAGCCCACACTATGATTAGCAGTCCGTTTTAGCTCTTAGTGCACGATCACGTGCTACCACTTAACCTAAATTAGGCTTGGTGTTCAAGCTTTTGAGTCAAGATTAAGTTGTATAATACTATGACGAGCAAAGCTTAGGTTTAAATTTCAATTTCTAGCTAGCTCGAGCCTACCATACATTGAATTTGTGTGGTTCAAACTCAATTCAATTTATATACATCTAGAGCTATCAAAACAGCTCGTTGTTCGCTAACAACTTGTTTTCGGCTCGTTAAGAAATTTGTGTTTGATTCATTTGTAATGTTAATAAGACAAGCACAAATAGTTTCTTTGTGCTCAATATATACACGATTAGAACACGAACAAAGATTTTTTTGTTCACATTCGGCTCGTTTTGGCTCGAAATATTACTCATCAACTATATATATATATATATATATATATATATATATATATATATATATATATATATATATATATAGTAATATCACGGTGTCGTCTCGCTTTCGCTATGGGTTTTTCTTTTGTGGAGATTTCATGGTGATTTTGCGTAACTTGATTGGATTCTTTGATTTCTGGTGATGGCCTTCGATCTCTCCTTCATGGAGGCTCTTGTCTATAAGAACCCTTCTGTTCCTCCTAAGGCTTGCATGTTTCCCCAATCTTATCATGACACGCTTGCAGTTGGTGGTGATCTTTGCTTCGTTAAGAAGGTTGGGCATAAAAATAGTATGCTAGTCCATTTTTTCTTCGATGGTGAATGTAATGTCCTGGCTTCTTCCTATCGTCTCGCTCTTGTTGGCAAATATTTTTATGTGCACTCCAAACTTGAAATTGTTCACAAGGAATTTGAAATGTTGCATCTTGTGAGTGAATCAAACATCAGTTTATAGGATGGGCACCATATACTCATTCAGTTGTCGAATGACGAAGATTACACTTGTATATTTTCTAGGCATCTACTACGGATAGATCACGTGATGAAACAGTTGAAGTGGACTATTGACTTTGATCTGCAGATTGAACCACCGACTATTCCTATTTAGATAAGATTCTGAAGTCTTAAATTCCATCTTTTTAATCATTACTTGTTGTTTTCCATTGTTGTTGCATACGGTAAGCCCCTAAAAATAGATCTTCCTACTTTTAATCTTATCTGACCCTCTGAAACTCGTATGCTTGTTGAGAGAGATATTACACTCCCACCCTGAGATGAAATATGGTTAGGTTCACAGCACCAGGGTCATAGGAAAAAGGTTGTCCTTGAATAGTTCCCTCTTTGTTGTTCCAACTACCGCATGTTTGGTCGTTCTAACTCTCATTGTTACCACATACACCTACACTTAAAAAAAACAATAATCCTTCTGATTCTCCTTTTCCTCAATGAAATCTAAATCCTATCATAGCAAATATGTCTGAATTTTCCTTGTTCCTGAAGATATCAAGGTAAGGATAACTTCTGTTTTACCTGTTGTACCTGAATCTACCATTGTACTTGAGGTGGTTGAACCTTTTGAATCTGGTGATAATGCATTAGTTTTTGCACAAAGTGACTCCCTTTGTCTAGTTATGGACCCTTCTCCGAATTCTATTGTGTGGTTGAATGACTCTAATGTAGCTATGCAAGATGATGCTAAATTAGACATTAAATTAAATGTGGCTACTGTCCAATTAGAGAATGAGTGGCTTATTCAAAATCCAAAAAATAAAGAAAAAAAATGAACTTCAATACATCAATGAGGAGAATATTCTTGAAGGCAACTATTATTCTGATGGGGATCTACCGCCCATCCACACTAGAACTTCTAGAATGGGTGGGCCACATCACCATGTTTAACATTATGGTTTGGATTATTAAGGGAGTTGTTGACCCAAGCTCCGTTGATAGACTAAAATGCTTATGTAGGGTCAATAAGTTCTTCATTTTTTTCATTTTTGTCCCTCCCGTCTCTGTTGATAAGGACAAAATCTTGAGGAATCTCAAACATTATCAAAATTTTTGAAATAAAAATAATATGTTTTGGATTTAGTTTTGATTATCTATAGTCAATGATAAGGCTCACTTTGTTACATGCACTTCTAATGTGGAAGATTTTCATAGTTCAGTTACTTTTGTTGATGCCAGAAATTCTCCTCTGGAAAAATAATCCTTATGTAATAAATTAGCAATTATGGGGATACTATTTCTGACAACTGGTTAGTTGGGGGTGATTTTAATATGGTAATGAAACTGTCAGAGAAAAAAGGTGGGGATAAATGTGACATCTCTCTTATTAATAAATTATGTGACAAGATTTCTGATGCAGGGTTATTCGATGTGGGCTTCTCTATCACTCCTTTTACTTGGAGAAGAGGATTCATTTTTCAAAGGCTTGATAGATTTTTTGGCAATTTATACTTAATTATTTTAAAGTCTCTAATGTGCAGCTTCTTAATCATGCAGCTTTAGATCATTATCCCTTATTCTCACTTTGGTTTGTTTTGCAATCCTTCCAAATACAATTTTCATTTCTTGAATATCTGGACATCTCATGACACCTTTCTTAATCTTATAAGGCAGGTCTGACATATTGATGGTGTTGAGAGTGCTTTGTATTTATTGTGGTAGCTTCATTAAAAAGTGGCTTTCCTTCTTAAAAAGTGGAACTAGGAAGTGTTTAGTGATGTTCACATTTGAGAACTGGAGGCACAAAAGCATGTTGATTCTTTGGAGACTTGTTGACCTCATTTTTGATGAGGTCTTCTCTTCTTCTCTTTAGTACTTAGGATCTAGCCTTAGGCTTTTCCTTTGACTATCATAGAGGATTAGAATTGGGACCCACCTTTTAGAAATTCAAACCACTTCTAAACTCCCTGCAAACTCCACAAACTTGACTCGTAGACCCCTAATCACCTAGAGGGTTGAAATCAAATGTGGAAGTTTAAAGGATGAGTTCCTATAGGACTCTTTGGCCTTAGGACTGCCCTGGGTGGCCTGGTCTGGTGAAGGGCTGACTCACACATACACTACACCTATGCACTACACTTTCACACACCTCCTAAAAAACACACCCATACCTGACTTGACTTCCTGACTCATGTAGGTGATTCACATGGATGGTCCTTAACCCCTAAGCCCTCGCTAAGAGGTTAGGAACAACACGGTGAATGCCTCAAATGAGTCCCTTCATGGCTCATGTGGGCTTGATATGGCTTCATGGCTCAACAAAAGATGTTTTCATTTCACTTACATCCACCTAATCTTCAATTTTCCAAATTTTCAATTTTTGACCCCCGGACCCTACACCCACCAACCCTACCAAATGCCCTTGAAACTACCCAAATTTCTCAAAAATTTCCAAATTACCCAAAATTCCTCAAAACCATTCCTAAACATTTCCACATCACTCAAATTGACAATTCCTAGCCAAAAATACCAAAAATTCCAAGAATACCCTCCCAATACCTTCCAAATACCCAAAATACCCCTTTTAACCCAAAATCCAAAAATTCAGAAAATTCCCAGAAAATTCCAGAAAATCCCAAATATTCCCAATTTCATTTTGTTCAACTACACCATGGGCCAATTTTGTCAGTTTACCCCACTTTTGTCAAAACCCCCAATTCGACCCATTTTAACCCAAAGTAAACCCAATGTCAAACCAAGCCTACCCAATTGATCCAAATTTTGGTCCAATTCGATTCTAAACTGCAATTCAACATCCCAAACACCAATCTAGACCAAAGCCAAGCTTAATTTGATTGAAATTTGGGTCCAATTTCACTTTTGGCCTTAAAGCCCAATTTGGACCCATGACCCAAACCTAACCCAAACTCACCCATTTCAACTCCAATTAACCCCAAGTCTTTTCCAAACCTTCCTTAACATCCCCATGAACAAAACACTAACATGATTTGCCCAAAACTTTGATCCAAACCCCACTCAAATTCAACCCAAAGCTAAAAGCCCATTTTGACCTAAACCCAAACCTAGCCCAAATGAGCCCAAACCCCAAAATCAAAACCCAACCAAAGCCAAAACCTCTTTGAAACACTCCCATAAACATTTCCCAACATTAATTTCACATCAACTTCAACTCTAGCCCAACTTTGGCCCATGGTAGCCCATTTTGGCCCACTTTAGCCCACTTACCAATTAAACCCAAATTCAAACCAATTCAAACCCAAATCACTTCAAACTTGTCTCAAATCACTCATGACACATCCTTAAACTAAACCCAACATTTATTTGGCATGGCCCTTTGCAAAATTTTCATCTAAAAGCCCACTTCTAAAAGACATTCAAAGGCCCATTCCAAACCAAACTCAAAAGCCCAAGCCCATCCTAAAGCCCACATTACAATCTCATCTCATCCTCACTTAGTTAAAATCATTCCTAAGTCCTAAATCAGCAATCAAATCTTTCTAAACAAAGCCATATGACAAACCATCCAAATTTTACACCAAATTACCAAAAATTCTTAAAACCCATTTTTATGAAATCGACTAAACTTTTCCCTAAGCCAAAGACAAGCCATGCAAGCCATGGACAAGCCACATGAAGCCATGGAGAGTTTCGACATGTGATCAAGCCATTAATGGAAAAAGGAGGACCCCCTTTCCTAATCCTTCTTAAGCCTTTTTTACCTTAAGCATGTCACACTCTAAACCATGCTTTGCCACCTAATCCATGGATGGAGACTTCACCACTCCATGGCAACGACCCAACCGATCCTCTCAGCCCAAAATCAGGCCATGGGGAGGTGCACCCAACCCAAACCAATGGGTTGACCAAATTGAAGCTAAAATAGCCCCTTCCCTTTCTACTTTGATTCAACCACTTTACACATGTCAAACCTCAATCGAATACACCAAACCCCCGCCCCGACCCACCCGAACAAGATGGTGACCAGTGCTCGGCCGGCCAGCCACCGTGCCGCCGGAAAACACCATGGCCGAAACCTCGGGAGGAGCCAAACTTTGGAATTCTCCCTCGCCGAGCCGCCCCATGTCTAGTGGTCACCATGGCTGTTCTTCTCCTCACCGCAGCAGACTCGATCCCAAGCCCTAACTCCCCCGGGAGGCCCTCCAGCCATGCCTATTTAAACACCACCCCCTCACGGCCATGAGAGGAGAGTTGCACAAACCTTGCCAAAACTCGCCAAAATTGTTCCGCACCCCTCCTCATACACAGAGCACTTGATCCCCAGTGGAGATCCCCCCGCCATTTCTTCTCTCGCGAGCTCAATTTCGTAGTCGAAATCCAAGCCCAAAACCAGGACACTTCCCCACAGTGAACCAATCCCCAAATCGATTGGTCCTACACCTTCACCGCACCAAGGGAAGGTGTCCACCAGCGAAAGCCCCATCTCCAGAGCCACCCGGTTGCTCCGTACTCCAAGCTTTGTGATCGACTCGTGGTCGAAGTTCAACCTAGACAATTCACCGTACCGAGAGACTTCATCCGGAGCTCGCCGAGATCCAATCGAAGGTGCAACAACTCTCGGATCGAAGCTTCACTTCTCCGAGCAAAGGTATGAGCTAATTCTTCATCCCGAGCTTCGGAGATTCTCCATTTCAAATGCCTTAATTTCAATGCATGATTACCGTATGGATGTGTTCGTCTCTTCAAGACGAATCCATAGAGCATAAGAACACGAAAATCCATCGAGAATCGAGTGAGTTCTTAGTGGTTAGAGTGTGGACGGTCACGGGATCACACCGACCATGGACGATGAATGGATGCCGTCCATTTAATACACGCGCGGACGGACGGCTCGGATGGCGTCGGACCGGGAGACGGCACGAGAACCGCGGGGCCCGGCCGCCGACTCGCATGGCGGCGTCGAATGGGAGCGCGCCACGCGGCATTTCGGAGTCGCCGAGGTTGACGCGGCGCCGCGTCACTTAAGTAGATAAATAGGAATATTTTCTATTTATTTAATTCCCGTAACTTTAAAAATCCATATCTTTGTGTAGAAAAATCACAAAAATAAAATAAAAATACCCTCTTGCTCGGTGAACAAAGGAGAATAATGTGGAAAAGAAATTAATTAATTTTGTCCAAGTATTTTATTTTTAATTAATTATTTACTCCCCGCATTGTTTTAATTCTCCATGCATGTATACAATTCACCATGGTATGAGACTATAGGGCTTTTGAAGCCTCCGAACTTAGGGACATTCCCTGAATTTTCCAAGGTCGAGGCCATCTCTGTGAAAAGTTATTGATTTTTCAAATGCATGTTGCTATTTTAAGTATTTTAATTCCAAAAATTAGCATGTTGTGAAATAAATTCTAGGAAAATTTGGTGATGTTCCTTATGACCAAAGAACCCTAGGAAAAATAGGATTTGAGTTAATTCACTGAGATTAACCCTAATTGGCTTAAACACCCAAAATAGATCTCTAATTAATTAGAGTTAACTATAGATCAAATTGACTTGAAATCAATTCTCCACTGACCTTTAGGATCAGAGGAACCCATCATAAAAATTTGAGGTCAATTGGACTTCAGTTAGCCCCACTAATTGGGTTGATTAAGCCACTTAGTCATTTTAAACTTTAAAAATTCATAACTTTCAAAATATCTTTCAAAAATTCACCAAATTGGTTTTGGAGTCTCTCTGATATCAGGGGAGTTTAAGAAAATTAAAATTTCAATTTTCTAAAAAAGTTGATTTTTAATATTATTTTAATATTTTTAATAATTAAAAAATAATAAAAATCACAAAAATAATAAAATTCACCAAAATGTCATATTTTGAATTTTAATCACTTAGGAACAAGTCCCATATTTTTCCTAGGTCTATTTAGTGAGATATTAATTTTTAAAGCTCTAGGGTAATTTTAAAATTAAAAAATGTATTTTCTAGCATTTTCACCAAAATAATTATAATAAATCAAAGAAAAATCAGAAAATTGCAAAGTTTGGTTCTCTGGAATTCTTGATATCAGAGAGAATTTTAAAAATTATAAAATTTATTTTTCAACATTTATTTTATTTTTAAATTAATTAATACTCCAGAACTTAAAATAATTCTAATAAATAAAATATAATTTAAAAAATTACCAAATTTGGTCCAAGTGGTCCTCTGGTCATTAGGAATGTCCCCTAATTTTCTTAAGGACAGAAACTTTCCCTTGGTCATATTATTGAATTTTCCTTGAAAATCTCTATTTTCTACTAAAAATAATTATATAAATAAATTAAATGCAGAAAAATCATATTTTCTCCTCTCATGTCTTTGTTGACATATGAGTGAAGTCACATAAAAATTTTAAGTTCATTTGAGTTCAATTTAGTGAGTTATGGAATTATTAGGCTTAAAGGGCAAAATGGTAATTAAATTTTAACTCTTAATTAAAACTTTAGGTTTAATAAAAATTAACAAGTAAAATATTTTGATCTTAATCTGATTTGGATGATTGAAATTAAATAATTAAAGGATAGAAACCCATTAAGCAATTTAAAGTGATTAAACTTTAATTAAATAATTAATTGAATTCGAAGGAATAATAAAATTGGAATTATTAAAACAGGGATATTATTAGGGAGAGATTTATTCTTTAATTTAAAAATCCCTAAATTAATCATCTCATCAATACTCAACTCTTAATTAAAATGATAACTCAAATTTAAAATATTAAAAGACTTAATCATTAAATAAAAATTAAATCATTAAACTCTTTCAAAAATTTTAAATTAAATTAAATTAAATTAAGATTAAAAGTTGAATTAAATTAAATTAAAATTAAATTAAATTAAATAAACGAATTAAATTAAATTAAATGAATTAAATACATTAAATTAAATAAATAAATAAAATTAAATTAAATAAAATTAAATTAAATTAAATTAAATTAAATTAAATTAAATTAAATTAAATTAAATTAAATTAAATTAAATTAAATTAAATTAAAATTAAATTAAATTAAATTAAATTAAATTAAGAAATTAAATCAAATAAATTAAATTGAATTAAATTAAATCAAATCAAATTAAATTAAATAAATTAAATTAAAATAAATTAAATTAAAATAAATTAAGTTAAATTAAATAACATCACTTAAGACATAAACCTAAAATAATTTGAACACTATTCCAAACTTAAATCATTAATTTGAACTTAAATTTGAATCACAAACTATTAAATATTATTTTGCCCTTAGGAGCTTTTATTATCATAACTCCTAAATGGAATATCAAATGAAGTGACACTTCACTTATAAGGATATTCAAACATCCTAGTTCACTGAGCAAGTTAACAAAACTTGAAAACCTCGGACGATCGATTCATTTATATAATTAAATTCTCTTGGACTTAAAACAATCCTAGAAATATTGAAAAGATGTTTAAGATTCTTCTTAAGCACTTCCTCAATATGATAGGATATTTACAAGAACAATTGAACTTAATTGTTCTTTGATGAAGAAAATCGTCTTCAAACTAAAAACACAAAGAACCTAGACGTCATAGGAAATGACTAGCTATAGGATTAGGAACTTGGTAGAAAACCATAAACCTTTTCCCTCAGCTTTACCTAGGAACTTGCTTAAATATTCTAACTATGTTTTAAGTGCAGCTCGGAATGACGGGAAGACCCTCCAGGTACGCTTTTATTTTATTGCAATTTATTTTATTGCAATTTATTTAATCGCATCGCACTTATTTTTCTTGCATGATAAACAACAGTTGCATGAAAACCGACACCTTTAGGACAGAAACCAAAGCCGAAACCCAAAATTAAAATAAAAGACACTACAAGATAAAATTCACCTCCACAACATTTCAAAATATAAGACAACTCAAAATTTAATCACAAACAGAACACAAAACTACAATTACAACTAAATTAAAACGTCCTGTTGGATGATCGGGAATACCTCGGATGATGTAACCTACGTGTTGCTAACGGGATTTCCCACGGTCTAAATGAAAGTGTGGAACTCATTTAGTTGAGTTTAGCAAATGATTGGAACTTCTTTATCTTCCTTTAAATCACATATGGAATGGTTCAAATATGTAAAAATTTTCATCTAAAAGCCCACTTCTAAAAGACATTCAAAGGCCCATTCCAAACCAAACTCAAAAGCCCAAGCCCATCCTAAAGCCCACATTACAATCTCATCTCATCCTCACTTAGTTAAAATCATTCCTAAGTCCTAAATCAGCAATCAAATCTTTCTAAACAAAGCCATATGACAAACCATCCAAATTTTACACCAAATTACCAAAAATTCTTAAAACCCATTTTTATGAAATTGACTAAACTTTTCCCTAAGCCAAAGACAAGCCATGCAAGCCATGGACAAGCCACATGAAGCCATGGAGAGTTTGACATGTGATCAAGCCATTAATGGAAAAAGGAGGACCCCTTTCCTAATCCTTCTTAAGCCTTTTTTACCTTAAGCATGTCACACTCTAAACCATGCTTTGCCACCTAATCCATGGATGGAGACTTCACCACTCCATGGCAGCTGACCCAACTGATCCTCTCAGCCCAAAATCGAAGCCATGGGGAGGTGCACCCAACCCAAACCAATGGGTTGACCAAATTGAAGCTAAAATAGCCCCTTCCCCTTTCTACTTTGATTCAACCACTTTACACATGTCAAACCTCAATTGAATACACCAAACCCCTGCCCTGACCCACCTGAACAAGATGGTGACCAGTGCCTGGCCGGCCAGCCACCAGGCCGCCGGAAAACACCATGGCCGAAACCTTGGGAGGAGCCAAACTTTGGAATTCTCCCTTGCTGAGCTGCCCCATGTCTAGTGGTCACCATGGCTGTTCTTCTCCTCACCAGCAGCACTCGATCCCAAGCCCTAACTCCCCACGGGAGGCCCTCCAAGCCATGCCTATTTAAACACCACCCCCTCACGGCCATGAGAGGAGAGTTGCACAAACCTTGCCAAAACTCTGCCAAAATTGTTCCAGACCCCTCCTCATACACAGAGCACTTGATCCCCAGTGAGATCCCCCTGCCATTTCTTCTCTGTGAGCTCAATTTCAGAGTTGAAATCCAAGCCCAAAACCAGGACACTTCCCCACAGTGAACCAATCCCCAAATTGATTGGTCCTACACCTTCACCGTACCAAGGGAAGGTGTCCACCAACGAAAGCCCCATCTCCGGGCCACCCAGCTTGCTCCGTACTCCAAGCTTTGTGATCGACTCGTGGTCGAAGTTCAACCTAGACAATCCACTGCACCGGGAGACTTCATCCGGAGCTTGCCGGGATCCAATCGAAGGTGCAACAACTCTCGCATCGAAGCTTCACTTCTCCGAGCAAAGGTATGAGCTAATTCTTCATCCCGAGCTTCCGGAGATTCTCCATTTCAAATGCCTTAATTTCAATGCATGATTACCGTATGGATGTGTTCGTCTCTTCAAGACGAATCCATGGAGCATAAGAACACGAAAATCCATCGAGAATCGAGTGAGTTCTTAGGGTTAGAGTGTGGACGGTCACGGGATCACACCCGGCCATGGACGATGAACGGATGCCGTCCATTTAATACACGCGCGGACGGACGGCTCAGATGGCGTCGGACCAGGAGACGGTACGAGAACCGCGGGGCCCGGGCTGCTGACTCAGATGGCGGCGTCGAATGGGAGCGCGCCACGCGGCATTTCGGAGCTGCCGAGGTTGACGCGGCGCCGCGTCACTTAAGTAGATAAATAGGAATATTTTCTATTTATTTAATTCCCAGAACTTTAAAAATCCATATCTTTGTGTAGAAAAATCACAAAAATAAAATAAAAATACCCTCTTGCTCAGTGAACAAAGGAGAATAATGTGGAAAAGAAATTAATTAATTTTGTCCAGTATTTTATTTTTAATTAATTATTTACTCCCTGCATTGTTTTAATTCTCCATGCATGTATACAATTCACCATGGTATGAGACTATAGGGCTTTTGAAGCCTGCTGAACTTAGGGACATTCCCTGAATTTTCCAAGGTCAGAGGCCATCTCTGTGAAAAGTTATTGATTTTTCAAATGCATGTTGCTATTTTAAGTATTTTAATTCCAAAAATTAGCATGTTGTGAAATAAATTCTAGGAAAATTTGGTGATGTTCCTTATGACCAAAGAACCCTAGGAAAAATAGGATTTGAGTTAATTCACTGAGATTAACCCTAATTGGCTTAAACACCCAAAATACATCTCTAATTAATTAGAGTTAACTATAGATCAAATTGACTTGAAATCAATTCTCCACTGACCTTTAGGATCAGAGGAACCCATCATAAAAATTTGAGGTCAATTGGACTTGGTTAGCCCCACTAATTGGGTTGATTAAGCCACTTAGTCATTTTAAACTTTAAAAATTCATAACTTTCAAAATATCTTTCAAAAATTCACCAAATTGGTTTTGGAGTCTCTCTGATATCAGGGGAGTTTAAGAAAATTAAAATTTCAATTTTCTAAAAAAGTTGATTTTTAATATTATTTTAATATTTTTAATAATTAAAAAATAATAAAAATCACAAAAATAATAAAATTCACCAAAATGTCATATTTTGAATTTTAATCACTTAGGAACAAGTCCCATATTTTTCCTAGGTCTATTTAGTGAGATATTAATTTTTAAAGCTCTAGGGTAATTTTAAAATTAAAAAAAATGTATTTTCTAGCATTTTCACCAAAATAATTATAATAAATCAAAGAAAAATCAGAAAATTGCAAAGTTTGGTTCTCTGGAATTCTTGATATCAGAGAGAATTTTAAAAATTATAAAATTTATTTTTCAACATTTATTTTATTTTTAAATTAATTAATACTCCAGAACTTAAAATAATTCTAATAAATAAAATATAATTCAAAAAATTACCAAATTTGGTCCAAGTGGTCCTCTGGTCATTAGGAATGTCCCCTAATTTTCTTAAGGACAGAAACTTTCCCTTGGTCATATTATTGAATTTTCCTTGAAAATCTCTATTTTCTACTAAAAATAATTATATAAATAAATTAAATGCAGAAAAATCATATTTTCTCCTCTCATGTCTTTGTTGACATATGAGTGAAGTCACATAAAAATTTCAAGTTCATTTGAGTTCAATTTAGTGAGTTATGGAATTATTAGGCTTAAAGGGCAAAATGGTAATTAAATTTTAACTCTTAATTAAAACTTTAGGTTTAATAAAAATTAACAAGTAAAATATTTTGATCTTAATCTGATTTGGATGATTGAAATTAAATAATTAAAGGATAGAAACCCATTAAGCAATTTAAAGTGATTAAACTTTAATTAAATAATTAATTGAATTCGAAGGAATAATAAAATTGGAATTATTAAAACAGGGATATTATTAGGGAGAGATTTATTCTTTAATTTAAAAATCCCTAAATTAATCATCTCATCAATACTCAACTCTTAATTAAAATGATAACTCAAATTTAAAATATTAAAAGACTTAATCATTAAATAAAAATTAAATCATTAAACTCTTTCAAAAATTTTAAATTAAATTAAATTAAATTAAGATTAAAAGTTGAATTAAATTAAATTAAAATTAAATTAAATTAAATAAACGAATTAAATTAAATTAAATGAATTAAATACATTAAATTAAATAAATAAATAAAATTAAATTAAATAAAATTAAATTAAATTAAATTAAATTAAATTAAATTAAATTAAATTAAATTAAATTAAATTAAATTAAATTAAATTAAATTAAAATTAAATTAAATTAAATTAAATTAAATTAAGAAATTAAATCAAATAAATTAAATTGAATTAAATTAAATCAAATCAAATTAAATTAAATAAATTAAATTAAAATAAATTAAATTAAAATAAATTAAGTTAAATTAAATAACATCACTTAAGACATAAACCTAAAATAATTTGAACACTATTCCAAACTTAAATCATTAATTTGAACTTAAATTTGAATCACAAACTATTAAATATTATTTTGCCCTTAGGAGCTTTTATTATCATAACTCCTAAATGGAATATCAAATGAAGTGACACTTCACTTATAAGGATATTCAAACATCCTAGTTCATCGAGCAAGTTAACAAAACTTGAAAACCTCGGACGATCGATTCATTTATATAATTAAATTCTCTTGGACTTAAAACAATCCTAGAAATATTGAAAAGATGTTTAAGATTCTTCTTAAGCACTTCCTCAATATGATAGGATATTTACAAGAACAATTGAACTTAATTGTTCTTTGATGAAGAAAATCGTCTTCAAACTAAAAACACAAAGAACCTAGACGTCATAGGAAATGACTAAGCTATAGGATTAGGAACTTGGTAGAAAACCATAAACCTTTTCCCTCGGCTTTACCTAGGAACTTGCTTAAATATTCTAACTATGTTTTAAGTGCGGCTCGGAATGACGGGAAGACCCTCCAGGTACGCTTTTATTTTATTGCAATTTATTTTATTGCAATTTATTTAATCGCATCGCACTTATTTTTCTTGCATGATAAACAACGGTTGCATGAAAACCGACACCTTTAGGACGAAACCAAAACTGAAACCCAAAATTAAAATAAAAGACACTACAAGATAAAATTCACCTCCACAACATTTCAAAATATAAGACAACTCAAAATTTAATCACAAACAGAACACAAAACTACAATTACAACTAAATTAAAACGTCTCGTTGGATGATCGGGAATACCTCGGATGATGTAACCTACGTGTTGCTAACGGGATTTCCCACGGTCTAAATGAAAGTGTGGAACTCATTTAGTTGAGTTTAGCAAATTCATTCGGACTAAGTGAATCCGATAAAAATAATGATGCCGGAAGGATGGAACCGTGGGATCTTAACCGGTGTCGTTATAATCAACTTTAAGATTTGTTTTAATTAAAACACAAAAAACACTTGGAAATTAAGACTTCTCTAAACCAGAACACTTCTCTCACCTCCCGATTTATGATTTCTAAAACTAAACCTCTGCAACAACAAGGAGCTCGAAGCATGGTGGGCAGCACGGCCATCGTCGTCAGCAAAACTTGAACCTACATCAACAAAACTTTCTTAGAGTTAAATAAACAAAGCCATAGGACTTCGAGGTAGTTTGCTCTAGTGCAACATAAATCCTCAATTCTTCATTAGGCATTTGCATTGCAAATTAAGCCCTAACCGGTCTTAGGATTCCGAGGTAGTCGTCCGATACGACATAAACCCTCATATCTTCTAGTGCAATTTGTATGATTCTATCATATAAATATAAGCCCTAATTAACTAAAATTGGCAAGATTAAAACATTAGATAAACATTAGGACTTTCCTAAATCCAAGCCAAACAATAGGATAGTCGGGAAATTACCGAAGTTCACTTCGAATCCATAATTTCTCCTACTTTTCTTCCTTTGAATTTCCAAAATAAAATGTTCCAAATTTGATCCATTCCCTATTGAAATTCCAAAATTCAACCCCTTGAAAACTTAAACTTTGAAATTCTTGAGAGCGAATTATTGATTATTATCGAGAGTTTTCTTAGGTGATTCCCGTCACTTAAGATGTAATTAACTATAGGGGCTTGCCCTTATAGGGAACTTTAAGAACCTGAGTAATATAAACCCTGTTTAATAGCTTCATATTAAGCGAGGGAATTTGTCGGCTTATAAAATTGGTTCGCGGACCAAACGGATGTCACAAACCTTTCTAGTTTATTTAATCGAGCCCCATTATCAAGCAAGTGTGTCTATTCTTCGGGATAGATACACGGTTTGTGGTGCGGCGCTCGTTTATATAAACTATTCGGGATGTGAGATCGGTTTGATTTCATATCTTAAAATTTTCAAATTTAAAATTATTTTCAAAATCAAATACTACTTTTCAAATTATTTATTTAAATTAAATTAAAATTCGCCGACAATTTTTGTAGGCGACTCTCTTTTCAAAATAAAACACATAACCTAAAAATATGCCGACAAGACTATAGTACTCTGTGATGCTGCCCTTGCTGGTGATTTAACTGTGCCCATAACAATCTTCTCGAAGCTATCAATCTTGAAGAAGGCCTTCTTCAACAAAAAGCAAATGATATACATTTCAAGGAGGGTGATAGAAATTCCAAATATTTTTATGCCACAATTAAACATAGAAGAAACATAAATGCAATTATCAAGATAAAGAATGGCAATGGTGGCTGGATTACTGATCAAACTGAAATTGATAATAGTGTTATCAAATATTTCACTGACCTCTTTGACTCCTCTATGCAACTATCCCCTGTTGACTTCTCTTTATTTAATGGGAAATTGGAATCTATCTCAAAGCTTGCCCTTTGTGATCCCCATCTGAGGAAGAGATTCTACAAGCCTTCAAGGAGATTAATAAAAATAAAGCTGCTGGCCCAGATGGCTTTATTTTAGAGTTTGATATTAAATGTTGGGAGATAATTAAAAAGGAGGTGATTCTAGAAATTTGAGATTCATTCCTTTGAGAAAACCGATGTAAGTATTTTTCTTTCTCTCATTGTTCTTATTCCAAAGGTGAGAAAAATAATAGTTGAGACAACTATAGAACTAGTTGTCTCTCTTCTGTTATCTCTAAAGTTATCAGCAAAATATTAGTTACTAGAAAACAACCACACTTACACTTATATTATCTCTCCCCAACAGTCAGCTTTTATAAAGGGAAGATATATTACTATTAATATTCTACTAGCTTGGGAACTCATCGAAGATTTAGATATGAAATGCAAAGGTTTCAATATGGTGGTGAATTTTCACATTAAGAAGCCTTTGACACAATTAGCAGGGGGTTCATAATAAATATTTTAATTGCTAGAAGATTTCACAGGTATTTTTACATGATTATTTAAAGGTAGTTTTTAAATAACTTTTACAGTGTTCTGGTTAACAGGGTATCACATGGGTTTTTCTCAGCCAAGAGGGGTATCAAACATGCATCATAACATTTGATTATCTCTCAAGATTAATTGAAATCTAATAACTACAGCTTTCCTATACTCACTTTTTTCATAAGTCAAAAATATTGGTTAGCCATCTACCTTATGCAGATGATGTTGTTGTATTCTCTAATGTCGAGAAGAATGCTATAAAGAAGCTTATGAGCACTTTGGAAATCTTTTAAAGTATCTATGGTATCATTTTCAATCAATCTAAATTCCAAATAATCTCTGGAAATAATATGAAAAACAACATTACTAGTTCGGCAAATAACTACTTTGGTTATTCCTCTACCTCACTTCCAATCAAATAATTAAGGGTCAATATCTTGAAAGATAGGAGGAAACAGATTCAAATGGATGCTATAATTGAGAAGATCAAATTGAGAATTGAGAATTTGATGAACATATTTTTATCTAATGGGGTTAGGTTAACCTTATTCAGCATTGTCTTACATAGTAATCATTTATATGCTTTGCAGGTGCTTAATTTTTTCAAAAAAAAAATACTAAAACTTCTTAGGATAGAATCTTTAATAGGATCTTTCAGGTCGGCTACAGGAATAGAAAAATGTGGATCACTTGACAAAATGTGTGTAAACCTACCATATCTGGTGGG